>CAUYSK010047470.1:0-21038 GCA_963575035.1 Avahi laniger | reverse complement strand
TTAATTTCTTTCTATTTTTGGTAGAGATGAGGTCTCGCTCTTGCTCAGGCTGGTCTCGAACTCCCGAGCTCAGAACGATCCGCCCACCTCGGCCTCCCAGAGAGCTAGGATTACAGGCGTGAGCCACCGCGCCCGGCAATGTTTAAGTTTCTTGAACCTGTTGTCATTCACTTGCAGCTCAGTGACTCTCTTTCTCTATCTCTGTTTCTCATCTCTATTTCACATGTTCTCTTTTTCCTTCAAACTTCCAACATTATCTCCTCTCCTTATTTATTTGCAGATGAGGACCAAGTTTCATGTTTCCTAGAAAAAGTAAGAATAATCACAAGCAAATGTCTGTATTCTTCCACCATAAAATCTACCGTCTCGAGTGCATTCTGAATTAGGCACATAGTCTACCTTCCCTCCTATTGCAATGGATGAAATGTCCTTGCTTTGCTGAAGCCATCGTCTCTTCTTTTGTACTGGATTTCATCCCTTTTTACCCAATCAAGAACGTCACTGCCGAGAGTATCCATTCTGGCTTCCATCAACTGGACCACACCTAACAGCACTGAAAGATGCTTTAATAGGTTTCATCTTTAAGAACAAAACAAAGCAAATAACGTCTTTCATTCTATAATATGCCCACTGTGTTACTGCTCTGTTTCGCCATGATTTCATAGGAAACCTCTTTAAAAGGATAGAATTTTCTTTGCCTACTTCTTCTCTTCCCTCTCGGACTGTCTCTAGAACTCACTTCATCAATCTTGCGAAATTCACCAATTGTTTCCTCATTGTCAAATCCAGTGGGCGGTTCTCAGTCTTCTACTTAACTTCACTTCTTAGTGATATTGGCACAAATAATTAATCTCTTCTACTTAAAATGTCTTCTTACTCTCCGTGACACTCCTGCCTCTCCTTTTTTTTTTCAGCTTTACGGACTATTCCTCCTCAGTCTCCTTTTCTATGACATCTTACTCCTCATGGGTTTCGATGATGGTGTGTGTTAGTGTTAAGCGAGAGCCTCGTAGCTTGTCCCCATCTCCCTCCCTCCCTCTCTCACCCGACACCTGGCCTCCTTGCTGTTCCTGGAGCACCTGAGCATTCCTGTGCCTTAGGACCCTTGCACTTCCTGTTCTTTCCACCCTTGAGTGTTCTTCCCTCAGATCATCGGATACCTTCTCCTCTCACTTTGTTCTGGTCACTGCTTAAATATCACCTCCTAAGGGGAGCCGTTCCCGACAAGTCTATCTAAAATACTAGCACTATTTATTCTATACCCTGGCTTACTTTTCTCCTAATATTTACCATATATATGCAGAAATGCAAGTTCAGTGAGGGCAAAAGCTTTTTCGATCTTGTTCACTGCTATATATCTAGCATCTAAACAGCACCTACTACATAGTTGATGCTCAGTATATATCTGTGGAATGAATGAATAAATAGATGAATGTCAATCACTCCTCTGCTAAATCTCTTCCAATGGCTTCTCATTGCCCTGGATAGAATGAAATTCCTTAGCCTGGCATAAGAGACTCTACATCAAAAGAATACTGGCCTCAGGGTACTGTAACGAGGGTTAAACAAATTAATATTGCAAAGCACTTAGAACAGTACCTGACAGAGTAAATATCCAGCATGTATTAGCTATTATTTATCATTGTTATTGTTAACCCTGACTCCTCCCGTAGATTCTATGCCTTGACTATCATAGTTGACTCCTACTTACTATTAGATCTCCTTAAGATATCACCCCTCTGCATTTCCTTTCGAAATTCTTTACCCCTGAGTTAAGTGCTCTTACATTCATTGACTGGCATCTGCAGCCAGTCACGCTGCTTTTGGGTGGGCTCTTCCTTGCCTGCACCCTCCGCCATGATCAGCTTCTTGAAGGCAGACCCTTTATAGCCCATGGGCCTATCTCAGGACATGGCACACCGTGGTTCCTTGATGAGTATCCATTTAATATAGGAGAGCTTCAATTAAATACTTAATTTAAATTGTTCCTTAGGGTTCTCAGTGCTTCAGGAGGAGCTATCCACCGCACAGCACAAGCAGAAAGAGGAGCAAGCTGTCTCTAAAGGAAGCGAGCCTTGTGATCATCCGCCCATCGTCTCCGAGGAAGATATTTCTGTCGGTTATTCCACTTTTCAGGATTCTGTCCCCAAAACTGATGGGGACAGCTCAGCAACAGTACCTGTTCCCCAAACTGAGAAGGAGCAAGTGCAACAGGATTTCTCAGGGAAAATGCAAGACCTGCCCGAAGAGTCATCTCTTGAACATCAACAGGAATACTTGTGAGTTTCAAAAGAAAGCCTGTCACATGTACATCTAAAGAAATAGGCCAAGATGCCAGGCATGTACAAGCATAACTAGTTTTTAAATAATTTTAAAATGACCCCACCAATAACAAATGCCAGAGCTACAGGAAAAGAAAAATGTGACATTTAAGAGATAATTGTGATTATGTTGTATAACACAGACATGCTTGAGCAAACTTCAATTCTGTGACTTTGGACAAGCCCTTAAGTGTTTCGAATCTCCATTCTACCCCTATAAGTTCTGATCATAATATGCACTTTACCCATCTCACAGGGTCAAAGATCAAAGAGACGCCTGTGGCAGCATTGCTTGAACTGTAAAATGTCATGTAGTTGAAACAGCTATGGTTTGTAGTGTTGTTGCATCATTTGTTCTGTAATGTTTCAAATACTGTGCCCGTGTGCATGGCTGACATGGAGTAGAAACAGTGACAGTGTGGATACAGCAGCCCATGGCATATTTCAGCACAGCTATAAGGTGGCAAACTATAAAAATATAAACACAATACAAATTATTCTCACAGAATAAAAGACCGTAAAATGAGGTGGGATGGAGTTGCGGTGGGAATAAAAACAAGGCTTTTAGAGAGTTTCTGGCTGACAGAAGTTGAGGAACATGATTTGGCTCAAAATTTAAGTTCAGGGATTTATGGAAGCAAAGGAGAAAGTTGTTCAAGTGACACTGGTTGTCCGGAAAAAGACAACAGATCATGAGAATGGCAAACATGTCCCCAACCCTGAAATCTGGGAACAGTGTGTCATGAGATTGCATCATGGCATTGCCTTTGTCAGTAAGTGAGTTTTGTTTTGGTGACTGACATGAGATGAAGGGGGAATGGTTAACAAAACCCTCTCTTCTTCCCCTGAGCCCCCTCCCCTCTGCCTACAGGTTTCAGGGGACAGAAGAGGTAAGAGAAAGAGACGGACAGAAGGGGGATTACAGAGAGGCATGCTGGCCATTTGATATCTATGAAGTGGCAGAAATCTGCCCTAACTACCAAAAAAAAGTTGGGGGGAGAAAAGGCAAAGAATTTTTGTATTTAGTAATTGAAATTATTAAAGGTTTTATTGGAATAACTCCAAACTATATCAATGGAAAACGTTTCAGAGTCAACCGATCCCTCTACTAAGTAAAATAGCTTTTCAGAAGTACAATAGGAATTTCCCTATATATACGATTATGACAACTGTATTAACATGGAGATTTAATTAATTCTGCCAAATTGGATTCTTGCTTCAAAAACTTTATTATCTACAAATTTTTGTTATCTAAAACTCAAGTCCTCAATATTGAGTTATCAAAGAAAAGATGAAATTGTGACACATACAATTTGTAGAGGTCAGATAACTGTAATACACTTTAGGATAATTTTTATCTTCCGAACACATCACTCTCTGTCACTGGTAGATCCATGAGCTACAACTTAGTAGTGTATCTCACAGCATTATTTTTCTTCAAATTTCCTTTCTCAGACAAATTTGCAAAAATTATTTTGACTCTCACGGACTATGAAGAGGAACTTCATTTTCCCTTGCAATTCCCTTTCTTGAGTAGGAGGAGAAATGCAAATGTTCCTGAGGTATCATTTGGCTTTTTCATTCCAGTGTGACATCCCCAAGAACAGAAGTGTCAGAGACTCAAAAGTCCATGGCAGTACCTGGCTCTCCCAGCAAGACACCTGAGGAGGTTGGTAGCCCCCCTGAGGAGGAAAGGCTGTACCCCCAGATGCCAGTGCTCAGCGGGCAGGGAGGCTCTCCCATCGTACAGGAGCCCGAAGAGCACCCAGGACACGGAGATGAGAGTTTTCCGCAGAAAACGAGCCTGGTGACAGAGGAGTCTACTGATGACCAGTCGCAGGCCTTGGAAAGACTCCAGGAAAATACAGCATTTGAAAAGGTAAGACTTTCTTTTCTCTCCATGTCCTTGCCGATCTGGAACGAAGCTACAAACCTTCTTTCAGTTTCCATTTCTCAGGTGGTTTATTTTTTTCATTTCAAGACAAAAAAATGTTCCCAAATTCATTCATCTGAGCCATGGAAACCCTCAATTTCTTTTAAAATTTGAGCACCAATGAATCCAGAAGAAATGATACACCGTGCCCAGACTAGCTCTTTGACCAGAAGCCCTCATTTTATCATCGGAAACTCTTTTGCTAAGAAAAATGAAAACTGGGCTGAAACAAAATATAGCTTTTTAAAAATGGTAAACTTAGGCTTGAAAGCTAGTGGTAGAGGTTAACAGAGTGTCAGGTAAGTGCTAGCCACGGGGTGTGCCAGAGCCAGCAGTCCTGGGGACCAGCACACGACCTGTGGATGTCAGGCTGGGTGTAGCTCTCCAAATGCATTTTCTCATCAGAGGAAGGATAATTTCCAAATTAGATCTCATTAGATTTATTTCAGGAATGACTTAGAAAAAGAACATTATAAGCTTACTGCCATTTCTAAATGTTCACATGCGATTGCATCAAAGCATTTCCTTTGTCATTGACTTGTGAAGTTGTGAAGAGGGGTGGCTACCGTGTGAAGAAATTCATTTAAACCATTTGTTCCCCAAACATGGCCTATGTAGTTCACACGCCTCACAATGAATTGGGAAACTCGATCCCTCCTCAGAAGTCCCGAATCAGAATCCGCCCCTGGGAGGGAGAGGGAGCAAGAATCTGCATTCTTACATAACTCCCTAGAAAATTCTTACACACAGGAAAATGTGAGACATGTTTGAATTAAACTTAATTTAATGTAAGTTAAATTAGATATTTTTTCCTTTCAGAAAAAATTATATTTTATAAATTTTTTAAATGTTATAAATTTTATAAAATTTTATAAATTTTATAAATTTATATTTTATATAAATTTTGTATTTCAAAGTGTTTTTAAAGCATTCATTAAAAGATGAGTAAAAGATGAGTCATATGAAAAAATTGAAATTTGCTGGGGAAAATCAAGTGATGCAACATAACTTTGGGCTTAAGACATACACTTGTTTTGTCACCTTGATGGTGACATCTGCTACCAGGATTTATCTAAAATCATGGCTAAAATTAGGAAAGTTCCAGGCAAATGAAAACTATGTCCTGATTTTGACAGATATCTGAAATAATTCATCCCATGAATGGATTTTTGTTCCAAATTTACTTTGCACAGAATTTTTCATCTCTCAGATTTTTAGCTTAAATGAATACTAATAAAAATGTTTCAAGCATGCTATCTGGGCTTAAAAGTTACCAAATTTAGCCTAAGAATCCAGAGGCTTAGTGAAGTCAGACTTGAAACAATTATCTGGATAATTCATATGTTTAATCTATTCTATATAAATAAACTTTGATAAATTATTCTACATTCTACCTACTTTATACAGGCCTATTTTACTTAATTCTTGATGAATATCCAGTTATCTCTCTTAAGCTTCCTGTGTTGACCCGTAACTTGTCCCTAACTTGGGCATCCAATTTCAGTCCCTTTTCTTGCTGACCATATTTCTAGATGGTAGATTTCTGATCATATTTAAGATATAATTTGATTTAGAATTTACATGTCTTCCTTTAACAGAGACAAATATAGAACTATAGCTTCAGTGTTTCAAAATATGTTAAACAAATTTAGCTGATTTTTCTCTTTTTTAAAAATAACATTTCATTAGGAAGGAGTGATTCGATATATGACTCCCAAGATGTATGCTCTAATCTAAAATCATTAATATGTTTTTGCTCCATCTCTGGCTTTGGCCCAGACCCATAAAATCTGATTGGCCTCTGCATCTCAACGTCTCTGCAACGTGAGTTTAATATTATTCATAGACCGCCTCTTTTGATGTCAGGAGATATACTACTTGCTAGATAATAGCTATGGGAAATTTTGACTTCCTGCAGAAAGTTCTCCTAGAAATAGGAGATATTCTTATATCTTTGGGTTAATAATTCCAAGCCTAAGCCCAAGTGTCAATGGCTCACAAGTGTTTGTTGTGCTGCTTAAGTTCTGTGCTTACATTTAGTTATTTTTTTTAGGAGTTTAAGTACAAGAAGTCACATGAGTAAGCTGCTCATTTCTTTGAACAGCTTTTGACGGATGGGCTCTCCAATAGCTTTCAGAATTCCAGAATATTTTTTTCATTCATTAAGCAAAATAACTATATTCTTGTTGAAGTTTGAGACCAGCATGCATTTGTTTTCACCCCTGCTGACTTTTCCACCAAAGCCTCCGTGAATGAAACTCTCAGAATGCAGTCTAAAGCAGAAACCAGTGGTGAAGTCATTCCTTAGCATGTTAAACAAAACAATGCTTCCATGCTTTCACCAGGAGCTAACAGAGGAATTAGGGGAGCTGGAGGCCAGCTCAGATGAGGAGGCCATGGTAACTACCAGGGTTGTCCGCCGGCGAGTGATTATTCAGGTACCAGCCGTTCAATTTCTGCACGTCAGGGACAGTTCCGTCCCCATATCCTTCCAGAGTGATCGGCCTGGATCAATGAAGGCTTGGCATGCTCCTTAGGTAGTGCATGGCCATGACGAAGCAGATCCCTTAACTCTTCGAAGTTCTGTTTGTAAAGAAATGCAGTGATAATGACATTGGCAGCTGACCTCCGAGAGAGCCACCCAGCAAGAGCAAGATTTGGCTTTTTCAATCTCACCCACTTCACCTCTTGCTTATCTAATTTTGTTTGTTTGTTTAAATTTCACCTGACTTTGGTCAGATTATCCCAAGCATGTTATCACTCACCTGTTTTTGTTTTTTTTTTTTTTGTTTTAAACGAACTACTTGACCGGATTTTATATCTCCACAATGCTTCTCAACATCGCCTTTGATTTTCTAACACTCCTCACGTTATAAGCGCTTGCAGTAATTCCTCGCAACGGTGCCAAACTCTGTAGTGACCCTTTTCTCCCAACTGTGTAGGGAGACGATATGCCTGACATACCCCCAGAAACAGTCACAGAGGAAGAATATGTCGACGAGCACGGACACACCGTGGTGAAGAAGGTATTGCCTACTGTATCCCAACATGACTGACTGCAAACTTCCTGTTTAGAATTTATCGATGCCGCGATGCTGTAACTCAAAACTAAGATACCTAAATTAAATATATTTCAGATTACTAGGAAAATCATTAGGCGGTATGTGTCCTCTGAGGGCACGGAGAAAGAAGAGATTATCATGCAGGGAATGCCGCAGGAGCCCGTCAGCATCGAGGAGGGGGACGGCTACTCCAAGGTTATAAAGCGCGTAGTATTGAAGAGTGACATCGAACAGTCGGAGGTGAGACCGCCTAACTCTCCAAAATTTATTTTACAGAGAAGAGTCACACAGAACTCAAACAAGGTGGACGAGATTGTTTATTCGTGTCGGCCTCACCTGTCCCTTTTGTGTGACTGTCTTCTTTCACATACTCATTCATTTTTTTTTTTTTTTTGGTCCACGATTCTGTGTGATTTTAAAATAACCATCGGGGAGATTTATGGCCATTATACTTATTGTATTTCTTTGGTCCATTTTGTTTCTATTTTTTATTTAATTCCTGCTTGACCATAGCAGGAATCCCAAAGTCACATTTCAAAGGGTCAAACCTTGTGTGCTGGGCACGCAGTGTGTCATGAAGAGACCGTGCACAGATGTCTTGCAGGGCTTGTGCCTAGTTGGCACGTGATCCTTCTGACGGTCACTTCAGATAAATATTTAATATTCAAACTTCTGCATTTCAACGTCACTCAAATCAGGATCTAGAAACTCCTTGATTTGTTTCTTTCTGTTTTGCTTTCCTCTTCCAGGGACATATTTACTCTCTCTGAAAATAATTTGTGAAATTCTTACCATTTTCCATTCATTCCTTGCCTCAAAATTTTATATCATACACATGAAGTTCTCTAAAAATCTGCTTTTCAGTTTTTCATGGTTTGTAGAGTTCCTCCTTTAGGGGCTAATTTTATTTTTGTAACACCAAAAGAAACCATTTAAATGTGGGAAAAGAGAGTTCAGCCATAGGTCATTAAATCTGCATTGCACTGAGCAGTCAGCTTTTTATGCACAAGAGTCATTCTCTGGACTCATTACTCACTGAACTTGAGTAATTCAAGTTGATTTGGCATAGTGGAGATAGAGATAGATATTACCAATTGCTCGTAGTTTGTTTTTTCTAATTCCAAATAGTGTTTTCTGGAAAGCCAGTATAGAACATTATAGTCTTGTTTTTTGTTTTTCTAACATAGAAAAAATTCATCATAGTTACGTTTTGGCAACCAGAAATTGTTTGTCATGTGTCCTTCATTCATTAGGTGACCCTGTCTGAGCCCAGCATTCTGTCCAGTCCGTCACAATTTCAGGCTGAACCAGTGGAAGGCCGTAGAGTCAGCAAAGTTGTTAAAACAACTGTGGTCCAAGGAGAGAGGATGGAGAAGCATCTGGGGGATTCTAGTTTAGCTACTGATCTGCCTTCAGCCAAAGATGACTTTGAAGAGGTATAGAAGCGTCCTCATTTTGTCTCTTTTTGTGTTTTATGTTCGCTTTGCATTGGAAAAGAAAATTGTTTGTCATTGTGTCATTCTGTACACTGATTTACGAAAGGGTGCAGAATAACTCAAGGGAGCAGAATTCCTGTTTGAGAACCTCGCACAGTAATGTTCCCACAAACTATGATGGTCACTGGTGTCACGTTAGAGCTTTTAAAGATCCGGATGCTCCGGATTTGCTTCTGCTAAACCGTACTCAGAATCTCTGGAGTTGGGACATGATTATACATCTTGTTTAAAAATCACAGAAGTGTCTTGCACTCCCAGTTAATAAGGGAAAGAAATTAAGAATTTGCAAATTATTTTTGCTAGCTAATATTCTCAAATATTGTCAATGATAGATATTAAAGAAAATTTAGATATATCCCATACCCGTAAATTTAAAAAGCAAGTATAATTATTTAAGTGCTGGTTTCCAACAATTGTCAAATGGGCCCACAGTGACAGATCCACAAACTCTTACTAAAATCTAAAAATTCTGAAAATCAAAACAAATTTTATAAGTTAATTTGGCAGTAAAACTTAGAATAAACTTTCACAAAACTATCATGACATGAAGTTTTTTTTAATCCTACTTAGAGTGAATATCCATATGTTTTAATGTCAGTATAAAATGGGTTTGATTACAGGATACTGTCTTCCCCTCCCCTGGGGTGTTAGTAATATGCAGTACAACCGTGTGTTGCTTAACAACGGGGAGATGTTCTGAGACATGCATCTTTAGGGGATTCTGTCATTGTGTGAACATCACAGGGTGCACTTACACAAACCTAGATGGTGTAGCCTCCTGCACACGTAAGCTGTATGGTGTAGCCTATTGCTGCTAGACTACAACCTGTATAGCACATTACTGTTCTGAATACTGTAGGCAGTTGTAACACAGTGATAACTATTTGTGTATCTAAACATGTCTAAGCAGAAGAAGGCAGAGTAAAATAATGGTGCAGCTGTGTTGGAATCTTACCATGGATGGAGCTTACAGGACTGGAAGTTTCTCTGGGCAAGTCAGTGAGTGAGTGGCGAGTGCATGTGAAGGCATAGGACGTTACTGGACACTTCTGTGGACTCTAGAAACACTGCACTCTTAGGCTACAGTAAATTTATAAAAAAAAGTGTTCTTTCTTTAATAATAAATTAGCTTTAGGTTTCCATAATTTTTCGTTCTTTTTTTTTTTTTTTACTATTTCTTAAACTCTAAGACACAAACACATGCATTAGCCTAGACTACACAGGGTCAGGATCATTGCTATCACTGCCTTTCGCCTCCACATCTTGTCCCACTGGAAGGTCGCAGTGGGTTTGTTCACACCAGCACCACCACAAACATGTGAGTGACATGTGGCACTATGAGGTTAGAGCAGCTAGGACACCACTACATTATGGGGATTTTTCAGCTCTATTATTACCTTCTGGGACCACTGTCATACGTGCAATCCATCATTGGCCGAAACATTGTTTTGTGGCGCGTGATTGACTGTATATGCATCATATTACCTTTCTAAAATTCAAAAGAAAAAAAAAATCTAAATTTTGAAACACGTCTGGCCCCAAGGTTTTGATTAAGGGATCGTGGGCAGATGCAAACATCTACAAAATATTTTTGCTATTGAAACATTTTGAAGTTAGATGCTGTATGTGTGTCCACTTACTACACTCACAATATATTAACATATTTAGATTATATATGAGTGCATTGGGATATTAAAAGCACACCTTATTTAAATACTTTCAGCTTCCACATTTGGACAGCTGTGATGAATTATCTGAGTTATACACTTTGGACCTCATTTGTTTTTGCCTCTGGTCATTGTATTGATCACTGTGGTCTCCCCTGTAAAAAGGAGTGGGTGAGGGTAGGAGGAAATTGAAAGTCAATCCGTGTGGATATTAATTAGCAGCTTTTATAAAGTAATATAACAAATCTCCCTCACAAATGGGAGAAATTTAAGGCATTTGTGAAATAAAACTCAAAACTTAGATCTGCTTCTAGGAGTTATTTTTATTTCGAGTTTATATTTTCATACTGACTATGAATTAAGTAACGCAATAGATTCTTTTAAAGTCTATGATTTCTGATGAGTTTTGTCTCCTTTTCTTTTTTTCTCACTTCAGGCTTTGAGTTACGCAGGTAGCCACATGAAAGTGGACTTCCCCAGTTTAGTAGAGAATGAAATCCTGAAAGAGGATGGATCAGTAATTAAAAGGTTTGGGTTAGCATGGGGTGATGCTTTGCTAACTAACACCGTAAAAAGTTTTCCAGTTTTAGGAAAAAGAGGACGGAGCCCCTGCGTATGCCCTGAAACCCCCTGGGAACTGCCGACTGTCCTGTACTGGCTTTGGCTAAGGGGTGATCTGTCAGAACGTCACCCCTGATGCTTCAAAAGCAGTAGTAACGTACAGCCATAGTGAGATTGTGCTTACACGATCTGACTCCTTGGGTTTTAGCAAGTCATTGATTTGTTGAAGCCACCAGCTGGGGTATTCCATCGTGTTGACAGATTTGGAGATCACAGGAAGAAGAATCTAATCCATTGATCACAAATTAATTTTATGACCAGCTACATTCAGCTTAATCTTAATAAATCATTACTTTGAATGATACATGCTTTTTTTTTTTTTTTAATGGGGTGTTTTATGGTTCTGCATGTGCTTGGCAAATAACATGAGCATGATTGGATACCCAGGCACCGAGTGTTCTTAGCGATGCCGGAACCAGGGGCTTTACCAAGTCACGAAAGTGTCGTGAAAGCCGTGAGCAGCACAGTACAGCTGGGAGCAGCGCTGGTCTTTTTCTGTCTCCATCACAGACTCGATGTGTAAATATGGACACGGTTCCTTTGTCTGTTCCACTTCTCGCTGGTCCTCTCTCAGCCCTGGAAGCTTCTAGATTAAGAAAACATTTTCAGCTTCTCAGTGAAAAGACACAATGCAGATTCAAGTTACGAATGTGCTTTTCACTTCATTGAAAAGGAGAGAAAGATTGTCATGTATAGTAATCTGCAAAGCTATTTTAAGCCCTTAAAACATAATAATTAGAACAGCAAAATTAAAGGTTCTGTCACAATTCCGCCCTCCAGTCAAATGTGAAAAACAGCAGCAGCCAGGAATTGAGAAGAGTGTAATTGCTCTCTTAGAACTTTAAAAATCCTACGTGAATTAAGGATGAAATGCCTTTTATAATCTGAACTTTTAAGTCTTTTATCCAGTTATTCAGATGAAACCACATAAACCATGCATGTCCTAGCATTAAGAGATCTTCCACCTGGAATAGATTTAGAGACCAATTAATCCGAAGTTCTCAATGACAGCTAGTGAATTTGAAGCTAGGAATGTAGACAACTCAATCAAGTTCGCACAGCTAGCTAGTTATGGAACTCTATTTGTGACCTACAATACTTTATCCATCGTTGAAGACAGTTGATCACATACGTGTGCTTATTCATAAACACGTTCTTCTACATACGACTTCACAAAATACCAGGAAATGTCCTGTGATGGAGGCTTATTCCCTAACACCAGTGCTATAAAGGCTTCTACCAGCTCCTAGCAGAAATAGTCAGAAATTTGTCTTTTTGGAGGGAAAAAAATAGCGAATGCTGAATAGTTAGAGAAACATAATCTGATTTCAATCATCGGAACCAAATTTGACCTTTTCATCAAGAGGAGCAAATTTAAATTAGCTTTCAGATATAAAATCATTAATGCAGTATCGAAGAAAAGGAGAGAGTAAGAGAGCATGAGAGAAGAAGGAAGAAGGAAACAAGAATGTCCAAAAGAAAGTGGAAAGTATTTTGGGTGAAGTCAGTCATGTTTTAAAAATCAGGATGATCTTAACAAATGCAGAGAGGTGTTGGAAGGTGGACAAAACTTCTGATTTCTGAAATCTGTAAGGGAAACGTGGCTAACACTAGGAAAACCGATCATTTCCCACAGTGGTGTTAGGTGAGGATGCGAGCAGAGCAGTTATGGACTCAGGCACTGGGACGCTTCGCCCCACTGCATGCAAACTCTGTTATATTTTATTTGGGGTATTGCTTAAATTTTCTAAGATTCAGTTTCCTTATTTGTTATAATAATAGTGTCTGGCATATAAAACACATTCGTCAAATACTTATGCAATGAAGAATTATATTTACAAGTAGAGAGTGAACAAATTACAATATGATCATTTTCCAGTAGGGATGCAGGAAGGAGTATGAAATGCAATAGTAAGTTCCAGCTCCCTTCCTGAAGCCCTCAGCAATCTGCCGAGGGAGGCGGTAGCGCCAGACGGCCAAAGGCAGTAGGAGACGCAAAGCAAGGCGTGCGTGGGGCTCTGAGCCTGCAGAGAAATCATCTCCTGTTGATAGTCACCTTCCCGTATACTGCTAGAATAATATTTCAGTTTTTAAAGATCTATGTCTCATGGGAAAGCTCTCTTAGAACATAATTTTGGGAAGTTTGAGTTGGGATGTGGTAGGGATTAAGCTGGCAGCTATGGGTGTTTTAAATAAATTCAGTTTAAAACAGTATCTTTTGAGCTTGTCAAAAAGTACTGGTGGAGTCATCATCTCAGGACCAACCAAGCTCTGTTAGACCAGTGCAGCATCATCAAAACATGAATGATCGTGTGGTTGCTTTCTGAGAGGGTCACCTTAAACCATGATTTCACTTATTTGAAATATTTCTTAAAGATTTAAAAATACTTGTTGTTCCAACACACTTTAAAAAAATTCTCTTGAATCATTTCAAATAGGGAGACATGAAAAGATGTCTGCAGTTAACAGTGTGGTATGGAAAGGTCTAGAGGTAAGACAGTCAGTGCTCTAGTGATGGTTACCCTCAGACCTAGCGGCTGCCGCTCGGCAACGAACAGAGAGCGTAACGCCCTCGTGTCTGCTTCCCCGCAGGACGACCGTGAGTAAAGCCAGCACACAGAAGAGGGCTGTGGTGAAGGACCAGCATGGAAAACGCGTTGACTTGGAGCACCTGGAGGATGTACCGGAAGCACTGGACCAGGACGCCCTCCGGCACGATCTCCAGCGGCTCCTGCGACATTTCTGCAAGGAAGACTTGAAGCCAGAGGCCAAATGAGGGGCTGCCCAATCCTCACGCCAGAAACCGCACATTCACTCAACATGCAGCTTCCTCTCTCATTGGAGGAGTGACCTAACCAGCCGAATTCGCGGGATACCCCAACCTTTCCACCGTTAGCAAATATACTGCATTTCGTTTTCGTTTTCCCCCCATCCTCTTTAACTCTAAGCTAATTTGTGACCAAAGATGGCATCCTTCCCTCCGGATGCTGTGTCCACCACTCTGTTGTGTCTGTGCTAAGCTGGGGACTGGCCACCTCCGTGGTTCTTTGCTTCTGCACAAGCTCCGTGAACATCCACTGAGCAGAATAACTTCACCTGCAGACCTCTTCGCGCAACGACGTATGGGAGTCCTTCAGAGGGATGTCCGTGTACAATGTATATAGCTGAAATGCTCAGATGAACAACAGATTGAAATTAAAACCACTGCCTATCATAACTGCACTGGGCATCACGGAACAAAAGGCCTCTAGAAACTGCCGAACGATGGTTAATTACGATATTGCTAACACAATCGAATGCTAATACAGTTTTACTGCAAAAGAAGCACTTCAGACCTATCATGTCCTTAGATCTTCCAGAGTAGCCATTGCTCCTGGTTAAAGATGGATTAATAACCTCAAAGAACGGTCTTAACTAAGAAGCTACTGCTGGTGCTGGCCAGCCATGCGTATGACTCTTTCCAGCAACCACTCCCAGGGAGGGGAGGAAGGGAAGAGGAGGAAACAAGGAAACGAGGAGGTATCCAGTTGCTAGCAGCTACGTCAGGTGGCATTCTAGCATCTTCAGGTCTTTTCGATTTGGGGCACGCTGGCAGGGTATTTTAAAAGCTGTAACTACTGTAGTTTTCCAGTTTTTTCATTGCTGCTTTAGCAAACCACACTGTCTTACTGGTGGTACTTTCTTCTGGCCACTGCACTGTAGATAATTCATTGGAAACAAGATTTACCCACGACATAAAAGGTTAAAACTCCTTCGCTATGTTGGAGTGGTTTCTTTTTTTTTCTCCAGGTTTCTATCTTCTCTAATACCTGCATGTGGCATTTAAAAATCAAAACCACAGTCAAAACCCCTCTTCTAATCACATTAATGGTTTTCATTCTTTTTCCCCGCCGAGTGAACACTTTCCACTTTCCAGCTGGGTCTGTTTTTCCGCTTGCAGACGAGATTGAGAAATCTTTGCAAATTTGGTTTGGGTTAAAATTTTTGGTTTATTTATTTGAAATCCACACTCCCTTGGAAACTCTTAAGTGCATTTGTGCACTTCTCTGTTTGTTTCAAAGAAGGGATTATAACAATCTGAGTGATTTCCATGTCCTATTCCTTATTCTTCTAGTGGTTGAAGCTGTGTAGCATTTTAACATATATATATATTCACAAATATATTCATATAAACAGTATACATTTTGAATCAGTTATTTGTTAAAGAAAGTATATTCAATGAAGATGAAATTAAAAAAAAAAAAGAGTCTATCCTCCAGGGATTGAACATTTTCCAATTATCTGGTCTTTTCCTGTTGTGCAAAAATGACTCATTGCTCCGACTGTCAAAAACAAATGTGACAAACAATGGCACTTGATCATTTAAAGTAATGTTGCCAAGAGAAAAAAATTTCCTGGGGAGGTTTCCCACAAGCCAAATCTCCTAAGCCTCAAATGCTAGCACTTTTTGGCAGTCGGATAGGAAATAAAACATTCTTTGGCAGCCAAAATGAGAGAGGCCCATAGTGGAACTTTTTGAGACACCCTATGGCCTCCTTGTCAAAACCTTCACTGGAGCTCAAGAAAAGCATTTCTGTTGTGTTATTTGCAGTGCAGATGATGTCTTTGTAACAGCATAATGGTTATTCACCTTTTTTTGGTTTTGATTTTTGCTGTGTTATCAAAAAACTTGAATACTGTGAGAAGAAGTGAATTTTCAGTTGATGAATCAGCATCTTGTTCCCATGGTGATAACACTAATTGAATATATCTATGAGGGCATGTATTAGTTAATGGAAAAAAATACAACACTAACAATACATAGCTGCAATGTGTACAATGGCTGATTTAATTAAATAAAATGTACAAGTGTTAAATGTGCCAACAGTGATTTGTTCTTCTTTATCACGAAATCTGTGATTTTAGGAGAATCAGAGGTTATGAAAAAGATAAGATAGATTTGAAGCCAACAGAAAGACATAAATTGCTTTTCTTTTTTTCTTATTTTTATTTAGTAACTGAAAATGCCATGTGCCCAGCCCTGTATTAAGCACTGGGATAAATAGAAAAGATCTTGTCTCTGCCCTCGAAGAAATTTTATTATTATTGTTATGCAAAAGGGAAAAACAAGGATTTATTTTTAGTTTGGGGATCACTAGTAAAGGGAAAGTAGGAATTCGGGGACTCGTGGGAGATGAGGAACGGGTAGGCAGGGACTGCAGCGCAGCAGGGCCACGGGGCAGGACACCAGGCCACCGCCATCACGCGACACCTTCTGCTCCCGGAACAGCATTTAGTTCTGGAGTTTTATTTCCGTCTTATCTCTTGAGAGTTAGAAAGCAAATGGATACGTTAATATAAATAAAGACAGGGCAGGACTATACAAAACTGAAATCAGTGATGTTGGGACAGTTTTATGAAATATCCCTTTAATGCTGCTATAATATTTTTTACAATCAAAACAAAACAAAAAGCCATGGTTTAGAAATTGAGTAGGTTTTATTTAAATTTTATCTAGTATGAGATATGAAGCTCATTGGATCTGGCTCCTCTACCTGGTTGATTGGTAGTTCTTCTGAAATTAAAATATCAATTATGCTTGAGATTTTTCAAGGGAAATAGAGTCAAAGTTAAAAAGTAAATTCCCAAAACAGGAGTGTCTGTGTGATCATCCCTCTACCTCTCATTTTTTTAATGTGCTATGCTTTCTATTTACAGGAACTCTGGAATTGCATTACCTGGGGTTTGATTTAAGGAGATCAAAGCATCAGAGAATATTCGATGTCTTCTCATGTTTAATTATTTGCTGTGCAAAACTCATTTTTAAAATAAACTTCAGGGACTCATATGCCCTTTTAGAGAAAGATATTTAAAGGTGGGGTGGGGGGAAACTTCCAGACTGAGAGAAGATTATACACAACTCATAAATGACTTGTATTAGTCATAAAGAGGTGCAAATTACACGTGAGCCCATCGAAAGAGGCTTGAATTGAGTTTGCAGTTAGGTTGCTTGTGGAGTCATTCAGTTCATGCCAGCAGGGAGGGTCTGGGTGTGGGCAGGCGGGCAGGCAACGCATCAATCAGATAAAGGGAGGCTAAACACACGTTTAATAATCGAAATCACTGCAAGGATTTCTTGGCTAACGGAATAAAGATGGTCTGCTTGCTTTCATGGAAAATAAATTATTTGAAAGTCTCTGTCTTCAGTTGCCACCACTGCTTAAAAACCAAACTCTCCTTGTTCAGTTAAGGTATGATTTCTGTTTCCCATCTAATTGAAGCTAGAATTGCAGTCTTAGAATGAATCGCCCGAGTAAATATGTAATACAACTTCATGTCACTGTAATAACAGAACGTTTAAGAACATCTTCTAAATATCTGGGGGGGGGAAACAACGGCATTCCCACCTCCTGCACACAAGTGCAAATACTCCTGCTTGGTTGTATTCAGATTTTCCGGGAAAAACAAAAGCACCCCCTTGTTTGAAATGAGCCCCATGGGATGGAGTAAATGGGGCGTATGAACATACTTCGGGTAGAGCCGCTACGTGAGGTGGGGACATTTGACGGTGGCATTTGTCGTCATTCAGTGGATATCTTCAGCCACCGAAAACGTTCAGTTGACAAGTTGGTGACATGTTTCTATGAGGTGATGTGGCAAAATGCTTAAATATGGGATGGCAGAGTAGGACCTCGATTGGAATCACCGTGTTATGTCAGGGCTCGTCGCAGGACGCCGTGCGAGTTTCCCCTCTGGGACGGCTTCCCCCTCGGTGAAAGGAGAGACGCTGACGCCCGCCTCTGATGCTCTCAGGGAGCCAGACACCATTTGTCCCCCCCAGTGGCCGATGTGTCCTTGGAGTCCAGTCGTTATGGGCCCTTGTCTGGGACCTTCCACCCCTTGGGGCAGGAGTGAGCCTCAGGGTGGCTGTTGAGGCCGTAACTTCCCCCCCGGGTTAGAAAATACAGGTAACCACGTCCTGCAGGGGGGTCCGGTCCACTTCTGTTTTGAGGAAGGCCCGGGGGCCCCGATCCGAACTCACCCCTCCCCTGGGCTGCCATACAGAATTTACACGACACTCCTAGGGCAGCAACTTCTGGACGAAAGTGGCCTAAAGATCAGTCTCGAGCTCTCCCTACTCTTTGCTGTTTCTGTCCCAAACCAGCACGCACCCCACTGGGACTCTTTTTTTCCACATAAAGCTGAGAAAAGAGCCAAAAGAAAGGAAATGTCAATCTTTCTCTTTGCTTGTCCCCAGCTCACAGCCTTCAGAATCTGTTTTACAGACTCCAGGTGTTCCTGAGAAGCTCCCGGACAGACAGCAGGAGGGTAAACTCCAGGCCTTAGTTCCTGCCCAAAACCATGTCTCGTGGGCACAAAACACACCCCCTGCGACAGGCCTGACTGCATCTCAGAGATCACCACGTCTCCAGGAACGGAAGGAACAAGGACGGACAACTTGACGTCTCACAACTGCCTGCTAATCACTGCACAGCAATTACTGCTTTTCTCTCTGTCCCCACAAAAGCAACAAGCCACTTGGTCTCCAGCTGGCATCTCCCTTCTCTTTCTTTGGGATGCCGCCGTCTCTCTGCTCTCCTTCCCCTCCTTCCCTCTCTCTGTTTCCCTCTCTCTCATCCTCCCTGTCCTTCTAAAATAAATTTTACTGATAAATCTTAATTTCTGTGTGAGAAATCTTTCTCCACCAGCGCCATGAGCACCTACTAAGCTTTCCACCCTAACAGTGGCCTTGTGTGAATTGTTCAAGTGACTCACAAATTTGTGATACCTTGGCGGGGCGCGGTGGCTCACGCCTGTAATCCTAGCTCTCTGGGAGGCCGAGGCGGGCGCATTGTTTGAGCTCAGGAGTTCGAAACCAGCCTGAGCAAGAACGAGACCCCATCTCTACTAAAAATAAAAAGAAGTTAATTGGACAACTAAAAATATATAGAAAAAATTAGCCGAGCATGGTGGCGCATGCCTGTAGTCCCAGCTCCTCGGGAGGCTGAGGCAGGAGGATCGCTTGAGCCCAGGAGTCTGAGGTTGCTGTGAGCTAGGCTGACGCCACGGCACTCACTCTAGCCAGGGCAACACAGTGAGACTCTGTCTCAAAAAAAAAAAAAAAAAATTTTGTGTTACCTTAGGGAATCACCATACCATACTCTCTGGTCCCAAAAAGTCAGAGGGACAATTTAGAGTCTCTTTTTCTAAAACCCAGTTAGTGTTTGGATTGGTATATTCGTTTTCTGGGACTGCCATAGGAAAATAGCACAGCCAGGGTGGTTTAAAGAATACAAATTTATTTTTGTATAATATTGTGGCCCACCCTAATGGCCTCATTTTAACTTAATTACCTTTTTAAAGACCTTCTCTCCGAATACTGTCACAATCTGAAGTAGCGTGTGTTAGGACCTCAATGAAAGAATACAAAGGGGGGAGAGACACAATTAATTCACCCCTAAACAATGAAGTTTAAAAAAGAAACCAAAGCCTTCCAGGTGTTTTAAGAAGGAAGAGATTGAAGGCAGGAGGTTAGCGATTCACACAAATATGGGAAGAATCGAAAGAGTGAAGGCGGGAAAGCTGCTTTCACACAGCAACAGACCGAACCGCGTGATTGCTAGGAGAATGCCCGGATGTAGCCGCAAACGCTCTCCATGTGTCTCCTGCCCAAGTCCCGCAGCTCTCCGCAGCTGCCCCCGAAGAAATAATTATTGTCCTTATCTTTCCTTTTCAAACCTTTGACAAACACCTTTCATTGGCAAAATCAAATTATATGTATTATATTACACCTTTCCCTTTGTGCTGTTTTGCTTCGCAACCTGGATTTTTAAAAAATGAATTAAGGGCATTGAAGAGGGGACACGTGTTCTTCCCACCAAAATTCATCTCGCTCAGTAATGAGCACCGGGAGCATTGCTGCTTTAAAACTGTGACTAAGAGAGTCCACTATTTTCTCAGTGGTACAATATTAAAGGCAAAGCATTAAAGGCATAGTAATAAGGAAGTATTCGTCAATACAATGTGAGGAAAAAAGTAAAGTAAAAAATTGGAAAAGGAGGGGCAGATGATGCGTTTGTGAATCAGAAAAAACAAATCAACTGAAACAAAAATTAATGTCAACAATTGTGTCACTCTTTTCAAATCAACATAGAAAATGTATAACTTTCATGAACACACACACAAAAATCTCCAAATTAAAAATAAAAATGAAGGGAATGGTACATATAATTTACAACAGAGACTAAATGGCTAATTATAAACGTAACAAGAAATGTGGAAGGGCCTATTAAAAATGTTTAAAGGTTTTACCCAATAAATGGATGAACACGCACTATCTTATATATAATCATATAATATTTCAAAAACATCAATTCTTTCTTAATTTTTAATTTATTTCTTAATTTAATGTGATCACAATAAAATTACTTACAGGATTTTAACCTGAGTTTACATTAAAAAAAACATGTGAATTAATCAAGAGGATTCTACAGTTTAGAAAAAAGGAAGGTTGTCATTTGACTCCGGAGCCCTTCAAACTATCAGTTTGGAGGCAATTACAGGTGTTAGCCTGAGACCAGGAAAATGGAACACTCATGCTTGTGGAAATGAAAAATAATACACAAACACAATGTCTTTTGGAATTAAATTTGTACAAAATCCTTTGATTCAACAGTTCTACCTTAAGCAATTTATTGATGGTCTCCCTGTGAAAAGAAAATATTGTACCTTTTTTGATAGTAAAAAAATGACAAATTTGATATCTGTATTAGGATGCATAAGGGAAGAGTATGTAGCTGTTGTTATCCTCAAGATATCCCTTATGTGAATAAATGAGATCCAGGGGAGGAGGTAGGATACGCCCACAGCTGTGCTAGTTGAAGGGGGAGGAGTTATTATATTATATTATATATATAATATTCCATATAATTATATTATTATATAATTATATTCCATAT
>CAUYSK010047469.1:0-27585 GCA_963575035.1 Avahi laniger | reverse complement strand
TCCGTACCTGTGGAGGCAGGGAGGCCCTTCCCGGGACCAGACGAAGGTGCCATCGCGTACCGTGATGCAATCCTTCCCGGCAGCTGCAGGGCACACGAGGCTGGTTACAGGAGACCCCCGCCTGGCTGGCCCCTTCACCTGCGAGACCCCCCCCAGGCCCTGCTCGCCAGGGGTGACAGGAAATCTCTCCCACTGAACAAACTGTCCTGCGACTCGTTGGCTGTGCGTGACCCTGCGGTGGTCCCATCCTTCCCGTGTTCCCTTGAAACACATACAATTCAGGGGGAAGCAAACCATGGCCCAGGGACCAGACCCTGCCTGCTGCCTACTTCTGTAAGTAAAGTTCTGTTGGAACACGGCCACACCCACGCATTTATGTGTTTGTGCTGCAGTGGCAGAGCCGGGCAGTTGAGACAGAGACTATGTGGCCCACAGCCTAAAATCTGTACAAGCTGGTCCTTCACTGAAAAAGCCAGGAGACTTCTGATATACTTATCATCCAACCCAGGCCAGCAGAAAGTAAAGAGGGTGCTGTTCATGTCACTGGGACAACAGGAATAAACAGACATGTGCGGTCTCCTCGCCTCCCTGGGTCTCAGATTTCATCTGTACGATGAAGGAAGAATCGGATTCGTGGTTCTTGATCCTGAATGCGTATCTGGAATCACCCTCACAGATTTTCAAAGCTCTCCATGGCTCAGCCCAAATCAATGACATCAGAATCTCTCAGGGATGGGCCTGAGCAGCCGGTATATTTAAAAAGCTCCCCAGATGGTTCAAAGAAGGAGTTAGACAGCCACTGACACTCCACAAAGTCTCTAGGGAGGGTTGTCAGAAAATCCAGGATGCCCAGTTAAATCTGGATTTCAGATAAATAATGAAAGATTTTTTAGTATAAATATGCCCCCAAAATATTGCACAGGACGTACTTATATGAAAAAATTATTCAGTTTATCTGAAATTTATCTGGGCATCCTGTATTTTCATTTGAGAATCTAGCTACCTTACTCTGGGGGCTCATCCTTTCTTAATATCCTGAGCTGTGGGGATGTTCCTGGCCCTCTGTTTCCCCATCTGTAAAATGGGTGGATCATAGAAGCTCCCACGTCATCGGGTTGTCATGAGGGCGAGACAAGCTCGTTACTACATAGAACACTTCCCTACCCAGCTTTATTGAGCTACAACTAACAGAAATCACACATATTCAGGGTACACAACGTGGTATTTGACAAACGTATACACTGAAATGACTACCACAGTCAAGTGAATTAACATACCCTCTGCCACAATGAGTTACTACTCTGTGTGTCTGGGTGCGGTGAGGACCCCTAGAGCTACTCTGCACGGAGCACTCTGAGCCGTACTGGCAGGCGACTCAGTGAGCTCAACGTTCGCTGTTGTGTATGAATCTCTCTCTCGCATTCCTTTGCGGGGAGGAGCGGCGACCTTGGGAGAGTGCGGGGCTCCGGCTCCAGGCAGGTGACCACGCGTGTCAAAATTGTGGGTAAAACAACACCCAGGGGTCTCTGGCCAAGGATCACCTGGTCCTCCAGGGGCAATGATGGCTCGGTCGTCAGCGACCCCTGGCTGGTGATTAAGCCACTCCTGGAAGCCATGCGCCTCCTGTCCCTTGTGTGGCCCTCCAGACGGTCCTGGCAGAGGTGGGACACCCGCCTGGAGGGGAGAAGTTACTTCCCAGGGCCATGCAGTTGGGAGTGATGATCTGGGATTTGAACCCAGAGCCTGGGTCTGAACCCTCAACTCATATCAGCTCTCCTGAACAAAGCTGTGCGCAGCTGAGAATGTGTTAGAGCTCTGAGTAGTCTCCAGAATGCCAATTTTGGGTTACTTAAAGGCCTTTTTGCTAACTTCTGGGTTTTTCCCTAATCATAATTACAGTTATAGCTAAAATGCACTGAAGACCAACTTTGCATGGGGCCCTGTTCTAAATGCTGCACTTAAACGAACTTATCTGACCCTCACAGCAACCCTATGCAATAGATGCTGTGATGTTTGTCGTGCCCATTTTGCAGATAGAAACACTGAGGCTCAGGGAGATCAATCACTTGCCAAGGTCACCCAACTAGACAGTACTGGGGCTGGGATTTAGAGCTGGGCAGTCCACCACGCAGCTGTTTTCCAGGTAAGCGGGTTGGCCAGATTCCTCATTAAAAGAAAGGAAGGAGGTCTTCACCCGGTGACGGGTCCCCTCTCCCTGCAGCAGTTAATGTCACTAGACCCACAGGCGTAGGGTGACAAACGCATGCAGCGGCGTGGGGAAGCCCAGCCAGCTCGAGCTTGGTGAGTCTGGGTACAAAGGCACGCACCACTCTGATGTTATTTTCTAGCCTGACAAAAACGTTGCCACGCTTATCACCCGAGACCTTTTGCGGGACGGCAAAGACCTGGGCTGTCAGAGTGTTCAGTGCTGTATACGCACAACGGCACACAGCAGGTGCTCAATGAGTGGTGGCTGAACCGCCGGCAGAGAGGACAGCGGCACGATGCCTGTTTCCGAGTGACACGCAGATGGCGCGACCTGCACGTGCCAGCCCCGCGTCCCCCCACCCCTCCTCCCGAACCCAGCACTCACAGCGCCCAGAGGGACTCGAGTCCACGGCACCAGGGTCCACTTCTTCCAGGCAGAGGAAGGCGGCCAGACGGTCAAAGGACACGCGGGCCTGGGGAAACCGCAGCCAGGTCACCCAGCCAGCAGAGCCAACTAAGGACTCAGGCTGCGGGTGTCTCGAGAGGCGCGGCACCGGCTTCCTGTCTACAGGCTCCGCGCATTTGCAAGGCGTCGGGACAAAGCTTTCCAGGTCGGGGGAATCCAGGTGGTGATCTCCCGCCTCCCTCGCCTCACGGCTGCGTTGGAACAACCTGCCATTCCGCAGCTGAGACCTGGGGAGGGGTGGCTGGTGGCCTTTCCAACAGTGTCATCAAGCGATTACAGGGAACGATTTCAAACCTTGTCCCCGGGGGCGCCCTCTGCACTCCGACCACAAAGCCTTTCTGGCTGAGGAAAGAGCGGTTGTTAAAGTGCAGGCGGCTGGGCGGCCGCTGCTCGTCTCCGACCCGCCCACGGGGCGCAACGTGAAAGGACCGTAGACAGGACGGACAGACAGACAGAACTGCTCTGCACAGAAAAGGCAACGGGAACGGACTCTCGCACGTGGAACTGCTGGACAGACGAGCCTGCGTGTCCCGAGGGTGGTCGCAGAGGCCCCCACGCTGCCCCCGGACGAAGGCGGCCTCCTTCCTGACGTCTGCCCGCTGGACTCCCTGCCTCGCTTGCCCCTTCCAGTGCGCCATGGTCCTGTCTCCCTGTCCGCCCTCCTCCTCCTCTGGGGACCGACGAAGCACCCCCCCAAGATGGCCCCGCCCTCCCGCCCGCCGCACCTGGACCACGGAGTGGATGGAGAAAGGCAGGAACGCCTGGGCCTTGTTGAGGATGTTGAGAACCGTGAGGGTCACAAAGGCTTTCTCTGTGTCCATGGCATTCTCCTCGGCCACCAGGGTGTGCACGGCAAACACAACCATTGCGACCTGGGGGGACACACGGGGCGACCATGAGAGGGCAGAGGGTGGCTAGGAGGGCCTGGCATTGCAAACTCTTGGTTCCATGCATCAGGGGACCGTGCGGCTCTTGGTCTTGGTGGCATTTTTGTCCTTCTAGACACAAGTGGGACTTGTGACCTAGGATCCCTTGAAGTTGCAGGTGGCAGCACTTGAGAGCTCCAGGCATTGGTGGCATTTGTGGTTCTCAGTGTCACTAGGAGATGGCTCAGTTTCGGGTGTCGGTGGTGTCTTGGTTCTAGGTGTTACTTGATATAATGGTCACTTGGTATGAGGGTCACTCAGTGTGACAGGCACTGGTATGATGGTGACCCAGAGATCCTATCTGGGGAGTGAGGAGCTCAGGAAATTTCACCCCAAAATACGACTCCTTGGTACAAAGAGGATTTGGAATTAAAGGCCCTCAGAGACCAATGGGCCCTTGGAAGGGGCTTCCTATCTGCGCAACCAGACGGACCCACCAAGAGAACGATCCACTTCCCTTCCCTCCCTGTCATCTCACTGTATTGCAGGAAAGAAAATCAAGGATGCAACCAGCCCTGGCCCAAATTAAATACCTGTCTCTCAAGGTTAATTTGCAAAGAGAATCGCTTACACGTCAGTCTGTTTCCCCCATCCACTCCCCCTCCCTAGCAACCATTTATTGTCCCTAAACAGCATGACCTAAACTGCTCACCTCCCCCTCCCCGCTGAAAGGAGGTGTAGAAATATCCGGATCCCACTGGGATACCGGGTAATCACTCTGTGATTCTCCCCCTGCTCACGGCAAATAAACCTCTCCCTCTTACTGATCTGCCTTCACTGCGAGTCGATCTTCCAGTGAACTTTCGGGGGACAGGGGAAGTTTCCCCTCGGCCCTCCTGGTCCCAAGCAATGGTGCTTGTGGTTCTGAGTGTCGGTGGTGCAGGTGACGTCCCCTGTGGTTCTAGATCCCCATGGAAATGGCCGCACCATCCCATGGTGGCACGTGATGCCTGGAGCCCCCAGGGCTGTTGCCACCTGCAACTTCCTCTTCCCCGGGATCCCAGGACGCCGGTCCCACCCGTGTCTGTCTACTACACGTCTGCACGCAAGGCCAGCTTGTCACCAGCTGTGAACGCCTCGCGAAGAGCTTAGGTTTTATCCTGGGAGCCGTGGTGAGCCATCGTAGATCGCAGGGACACGGCTGAGGTCAGAGCTGTGCTGTGGAAGGTTAACCTGGCAGCGATCTTTGGACAGGACAGGCACCACGTGCAGAGAACTGGTGGCTGCGACACCGGTGGCCGGCGTCGGGGACGCGCGGCCGACTTGGGATTCTAGTCTGCAGCTCCCTGCACTGCGACCTCCTCTCTGCGCCGGTAGAGGCGGCAGTTCCAGATGCCGGAACTCTAAGACAGCGACAGGCCTTCCCACCACGGCCACCTTCGGGGGCAGGATCTGAGTGTTGGCGCAGCAGACGGCGGGCGCCCGAGGGAACAGATGCAGGACAGGGACGTTTTCAGGGATGGGGCGGTGGGATCTGGGGCTCCCCCTACCGCACCCCCCAGCTCGCTCCCCGGTCGTGCTCTGCACAGAGCCCAGAGTGACATCACCAGAAACGTGGACACTTGGAAGGACACCAGGGACACGGAGAAGAGGAGGCCGGAGGTCTTCAAAGCGCGCAGCTCCCGGCCCCGGACGCGCAGGACCCTCTCCAGGAAGGCCTCCTCCCAGCCGTGGGACTTGACGGTCCTCGCGTTCCTGAGGACGGAGCCGGTGAGCCGGGCCCGCGAGTCCTTCTGCCTCATTTGCTCTTCCTGGGACACGGGAGGGGGGAAAAGGGGCGAAGACAGGGACAGTCTGGACTTCTGTCCTGCACGCCCTTCAGCAAGTCCTGCTGATTCTCTCGCCAAGCCGCGCCCCCACCTGTCTGCTTCCCGCACCTCTGCCCCTCAGCCCTGCTCTGGCCGCTGTCACCGCCCCCGGACTGTCACCCGAACCCCTCCGTTTGCTCCCTCCCTTCTTCCTGCCTGGCCGTCCTTCCTCCAAAGGCCAGACCTGATGGTGGTTCCTCTTCTTGGTGATGAGGAAGTTCAGAGGGAGGAGGCTCAGGAAGACAGCGATGGCGGTGAGGGCCGAGGGGCCCAGGAGCTGGGGACAGAGGGGACAGGATGTCTGAGACCCCCAGGAGCCCCGCTGCAGACCAGCTGTAGGGATCTGGCCAGACTTGGGTCTTAAGACGGGATGTCAGGGACTCTGATAAGAGCGGCCGCCCGGCCGTGGGGGCCGGAACTCAGGAGAATGTGGTGCGCAGGAGACACCTGCCGAGACAGGTCCCCCACCTCAGGAGGGAAAGGACCACCTCCCACGACGGGGAGGGGGCGTCATAATCAAGACGGGTCATGCCTGTAGAAAGCTGAGGCAAGGGGGTGTTCTTGGCCACGATGGTGAAGTCGAGACCTCTGCCATCAGGACCTGGGTTCAAATCCTGGCTCTGACACTTGCTAGTGTGGCCCTGGGCCAGTCGCTTACCTTCCCTAAGCTGCAGTTTTTTCCTTGTCTGTAAAACGGGAATAGAGTGGTTCCCACCTGTTACGATTAATTATCATCTTCGTCTTCATTTCATCCCTCAGGAGGATTGTCAGACGTAGCAAATAATCACATAGGAAACCCCATTAAATTTGAATTTCAGAGTAGGAGTGAATACGTTTTTAGTATAAGTATGGCCCACGCAACATTTGGAACGTGCTTACACTAAGAAATTATTTGGCTGACCTGAAATTCATATTTAACTGGGCATCCTGTGTTTTGTCTGCCCCCCATCCCCGCCCCCCGCCCGGCTTTGCGACTTTGGGATAGCTAAGTTCCTTCCCCTGTGGTTTCTGCACCTGGAAAGTGTGGAGGTGGGGGTAGAACGAATGATTTTTAAGTTGCTGCGATTTCCTGAGATTCCTTCAGAAGTCTTGTGGACCCAATTCTCTAGACAAGCCCCACCCCATCTCCAGTCTACGGGCCTCAGTTTCCCCTCAGCCCTTAGGAATAACTATTTTCTGATCTCAGGCACTGAGCCAGCCAGTTTATTTATGTAGCAATGGCGCCACCCAGTGGCTCAGTGGAGAAGTGCCCGGAAGACAAACACCAGCCCACTGCAAAGGTTGGGAAAAATGCTCAAAGAAATGGGAACAGAAGGTTCAACTCTCTCTGGCAAAAAAAATGATATAATATCATCGACGGCAGAAACGCCAATGCCCACCCCACTTTAACCAGGATTTCATGATGATGTCAGGGACTATCTGCCAAGAGGCAGGAAAAGTACACAGGGAAAGTGGCGTGGTGTATTATCTGCAGATATCTTGCTGGTCTTGTCTGATTTTTACGAACGTGGGGCACAGATCTGCTGGCTCAACTGTCCCGGATTTTCCCGAGTGTCCCTCCTGTCTTCCTTTCTTTACTCCTAATGATAACAGCTAACGTTTACATACTGCACACACACTGTTTGAAAGTCTTACGTGTACTTGCTGAGCACCTACTGTATGTATGACAAGGCCCTGGAATGCAAGGTAATGCATCAGAAAAGGTCCTGGCCTCACGTCCTCGCAAAAATCATGCTCTGCACCTGCATGAGATGGTACGTGGGAGTACTTAGCACTCACTCACGATGCCGTGAACCGTGGCATATGACTCCCTCCACCTGTTTTGTACGACCTACGGGCTATACCAGAATTTTTAAAGATTTTTACATAGCTGAAAAAAATGAAAGAAGAATAATATCTCGTGACATGTGAAAATGATTTGAAGTTCAAATTGCACGGTCCATAAATAAAGTTATTTTTTTTGGAGATAGAGTCTTGCTCAGTAGGCCCGGCTAGAGTGCAGCGGCATCATCCTAGCTCACAGCAATCTCAAATTCTTGGGCTCAAGCCATCCTCCTGCCTCAGCCTCTCGAGTAGCTGGGACTACAGATGTGCACTACCACGCCTGACTACTTTTTGTATTTTTTGTAGAGATGGTGGGGGGGGGTCTCACTCTTGCTCAGGCTGGTCTCGCACTCCTGACCTCAAGCAATCCTCCCACCTCAGATTTCCATAGTGCTGGGATTACAGGCATGAGCCACCGCACCTGGGCCCGTGAATAAAGTTTTATTGGAAGACCACTATGCCTATTTGATTAGCGTTGTCTGTGGCTACTTTTGCACTCCAGGGGCAGAGGTGAGTAGCTGTGACAGAGACCATATGGCCCCCAACATCTCAAACATCTCCTATCTGACCTTTCACGGAAACTACCTGCCTACCTGTAGAGCGCGGCTGCGTACCAGACGCCGTTCTAAGTGCTTCGCGTGTGCCAGCTGCTTTACGACTGCAACACCTCTAGCGCAGGGGTCTCCTGCTATCACGGTCCTCATTTTGAAGATGAGGACATGCTACACAGCGTGAGTCCCTCGTGCAAGGTTCTACGACTAGCAGGTGGTAAGAAGCAGGAATAGAACCTGGCAGTGCCGACACAGTCTGCGACTTTAATAAAAAAAGAAAATCCTGCACTACAAAGTGAAGGAAGTCAGAAAAAGTCTTGTTTTTTGTGTTTTTGTTTTTGTCCGATGGCTACTTTATGCTTTTTGAACACTCAGTAGCAACTTTTTCCCCTGAAATTTTTTCCTTCTGTTTTGTTGTTGATGGTGGTGACGCCCCAGTGTCACTGGTAACTTCAAAACATGATTTATCTACCTCCTGGGCGCCCTGATCACACGCTGGGGGAAGTATCAATGCCATCGTCATTTTACAGAGAAGCGAACTGAGGCCCAGAGAGGGTGAGCTTCTTGCCCAAGGTCAGGTGAAGACCATCGCCCTCTAAGACATTTCGACGGTACCAGCCCACGGCGTGCAGATGGAGACAGGGTTGGGGGAGGGGAGGGGAGGAAGAGGAGGCAGAGGATGTATCTCAAATCCTGTTCTCCTCCGCCCTCCCTGCGCACCTGCCAGAGGTAGACGAAGCAGACCACAATCCAGACGACAGGCAGCCACAGCCCGTTGAGGTAGACGATGCTCTCGGTCACCCGCTGCACGTCCACGGACACCAGGTTGACCACGTCGCCCACTGCGCTGGCCTTCCTGGAACCGCTGGACAGAGCCAAGACCTAGGCAGGGCGGGAGGAAGGAGACCCAAAGTGGAGGGATGGACAGCAAGGGGGCCGTCCTCAGAGCCTCAGTTTACTCATCTGTGCAATGGGTTACTAAAATCTCCTAAGCCAACCTCTCAGGCTGTCGTGAGAATCCAAGGAATTGACGAAAGTGAAAAACACTCTGGAATTCCTAAAGCGCTGGAAAGGTAATAATTCACAACAAATGAGAACACCAGATTAGTGATAATGGCGGTCATCTGCTGAGTGCTAACTACGTCCTGTGCTCGCCACAACCATACGAAGCAGGCGCTACCATACCTCATTCAATCTAAAAAGTTAAGGATAAAACACTATGTTTGTATCACTAAGGAAAATATCATTCCCAATTAAGATATGTAAGAGATATGTTGATTTCAGAAGTATTAAAACATGGGGAAAAAAAGTGAGACTGGAAGAAATGAATGCACAGTTACTAATCCCATTTTACAGCTAAGGAAACTGAGGTGCAGAGAAGTTGAACAACTTGCCCAAGGTCAGAGGGCTTGTAAGCGCCTACAGTAGGAACAGAATCCAGGATGACTAGGGCCTGACGAGGATATTTCATGTGCTCTCTGACACCAACCTGCTTCTCTGGTGGCCTCAAATCTGCCCTAACCCTGGGGTCCCAGTGGACCCCTTCCAGCCTGTTGAATGCTAAGTTCTACATGGAGTCCTCTCTCTGCTGAGTGTGTGAGGGAGTGAAGCACTGAGCCAGGAGTGATTGGCTCACTTAGCAAATCTTTAAAGAGCACCCACTGTGTGCCTCGCACTGAGCTGGGTACTGAGAACGCAGCCCTGAGCAACGGGGACAGGGGTTTGCACTTGAGGGACTGGAGTCTGAGGTGGGGAACACGGCTCGATACAAATACATATAATTCGTTCTCTAATGGCGGTTACGAGTGCCCTGAAGGAGCAGCCCAGAGGGTAGAGAGGAGGGCCCTGACCTCGCCGGGAGATCAAAGGCAGCCTCCCTCGGGAGGTCAGTGGGTGGAGCAATGCCGGCGTCGGGAGGTCTTCCTCCTAGGAAACATCTGGCCTCTAGAGACTGGACAGGGCACACCCAGCTCCGGCTGCTCTGAAACACAGCACGCGGCAGCGCGAACCTCCCTAAAGCCATCCAGGAGCTGTTCCCTTCGTCCCCCCTCTCCAGGGAGAGCGCTCAGGCACGACCATGCTGCACTGTCCCTCGCAGCAGCAGCCTGTGGCTCAGTGTCCATGTCCCCGGGGACCAAAAGCCACTGCACTGCAGGTCAGGGTGCATTTTTACCACAAGCAGTGTTGCCTGGCAACACACCTTTATCCAGTCTCCACGCAGCAGAGGGTTAACCCTTTACCCTCGTGGGGGTAATTAGATGAGGAGGGTGGGAAGGGTGTCCAGTCGGCGGGAACAAGGGCAGACGCCTTGAGGTGGGAGGGGGCCTGGGGTGTTTGAGGAACTGCAAGGAGACCTGTGTGGCTGGAAGAGGCTGAGCACACGACAAGGGGAAGGTATGTGTGATGGGATCAGGTTGGAGAGATTCCAGGGTCAGATCACACAAGGCCTTACAGGAGTAACTGAGGAGGTGAGAATGCAGTGTGAGCGACTCTGAGTAAGCAAGAACCCAGTGCGCACTGGGCCACTGATAACATCGCCCCCAGCCCCGTGACGTGCCCCCCTCGGCTGGGAAGGCCCGGCCCCCCAGGGGCTCACCTTTCTGTACAGCAGGCCGGTGATGGCCGTCCGCAGCCGCATCTGCAGCAGCTTCAGCCTGTACATGTGCTGCTGCTCGAACAGCGTCTGCAGGCAGGCCGAGAGGAACATCAGCGCCGCGAGGAGGTAGCCCTTCCAGGCCGGGGGCTCGGGATCGCCAATGAACTCCAGAAAAAGGCTGTGGGGAGGGAGCGAGAAGGGACGGCCGGTGAGAGGAGGTGCCCCCGGTGCCGCCTCTGCCCGGTCAGGTGTGGAGGATCCGTCGGTGCGGCTGACTTTTTTGCAAAACTGGCCACAGTCATTTCCCCATGTCCACACTCCCTTTTATTGTAACTCTGAAGCTTCTCCGACCAAAAGGTGGAGCTTTTGTCCCCACCTGTTGTGGGCCGAATTGCATCCCCACAAAATCCACATGTCGAAGCCTGTAACCCTCCATGTTGCAGAGCGTGACTACATTCAGATACTGGGCCTTCACGCGGGTGATTAAGTTAAAGCGAGGCCTTAGAGTGGGCCCGAATCCAGTCTGGCTGGGGTCCTCGTAAGAGGAGGGAATCGGGACACACACGGTGACGCCAGGGGCACACGCAGGGGAGAGACCGTCTGGGGACACAGTGAGGAGGACGACGTCCCCAAGCGAGGAGAGAGGTTTCAGAAGAAACCAGCTTGCAGAGACCTGATCTTAAACCTCCAGCCTCCAGAACGGTGAGACTTACTTACATCTCTGTTGCTTGCGCCACCCAGTCTGTGGCGCTTGGTCAGGGCACCCGGCGGACTCTAAATACACCACCCCCTGAATCTGGACTGGACACACAGCCGGCTTTGGCCAACAGAACAGAGCAGAGGTAAAAGTGTGCCAGCTCTGAGCCTAGGCCTCCAGAGAACATGCAGATTTTGTTCTATTTCTTTAATCCTCCCAAGCGGCCACATGAACAAGCCTGAGCTAGTCTTTTGGAGGAGAGGAGATGAGCCCATCCTCCAAAAGAGGAGCAGAGATGAGCCATCCAGCCAAGGAAAGAAGAACAGCCCAGCTGAGCCCAGCCCAAATTGCTGACCCACATTACCATGAGCCAAATAAATAAATGCCGCGGTTTTAAATCACTCACGTTTGGGGCATTTTACAGCAAAAACTACAGGCAGGTGAGGGCTCACTCATTTTTCCTCCCAGGGGTCAGTCACTTTCCCATTAATCTTTTCCCTTCTTCGGTGCCCTTCTAACCCCCCCTGCTGTCCTGAGCACCAGCTCTATAGGCAGAGGCAGGAGAGCAGAAGCCCCTGGCCCTGGAAGGATGCTGTTAAGGGACCACCTCAACAAGTGCACCCGAGGCCCAGACCTACCTGAGCAGCTTGGGGACAGTGAACCTGAAGACATCGCTGATGACAAGGCTGAGTGTCCCCAGGAGGAAGGTAGAACGGAACACCTGCCAGATGGCCCTGAGCAGCGGGCCCTGCTGGCTCCTTTCCTGCTGTAGGAGGGTCTCTGTCTCTGGGGCCTCCACGCCACTGCCTTCTCTCCTTTCAAACGCTGTTGCCTTGGCGTGCCTTAGGGGAGAGGAGAGATGGGCTCTGGGTCCCGTTTTACAGTCTCAGCTGCCAGCCGCAGGACATTAAAGAGTTATTTTCCCAGCAAGGGTGTAGGTGGCTATGGGTCCCACCTGGCTTCCTCACCTGTTCCTCGTGACCCACGGACCCACTTAGGAGACAGGCAGCCGGGGTGGGGGCAGGGCAGAAGGGCAGGCCTGAGGCCTTGTGGGAATGCACACGGACGGAGCTCCTACTGCATGCCAGGCGCTCCTTATCCTTCTAAGAACCCAGCAGCCCAGGTGTTGTCCCCATTTCACAGATGAGGAAACTGAGGCTCAGGGAAGTGAACTTGTCCAAGGGCACACAGTTGAGAAGAACCAGGATTCGATCCCAACCCTCTGCCTCCTGAGTCCATGTGATTTTTGATCCATCATTTTGCCACCTTGGAGGAAGGACAGCCCTCCCCTCCTGCCCCCACCTCACACAGCAACCAGGCCTTAGGTGGTTTTGAACCACTGAGAACTGGTTTAGAACCAGTTCAGAATCCCAGAGGATGTCCGTGGGCTCCAGGACTCCAGTTCTGGGTGAAACCACAGAGGGAGACCCAAGCAGTCTTAAAGCAATAAGGTTCCCAGCCTGTGGTCCTAATGGGGCCACGGGGCCCAGCTAAGGTGAGGGAGAGGAGAAGGTGGGGGAGGGGCTCCGGTGACGCAGCTGCCGACAGCCGGGCTGCTGTGTGGTCTTGGGTGGGCTGGTCCCCTCTCTGAGTCCTGTCTGGCTCTGACAGCCTGCGGGGTTATCAGCAACTTCAACCAGCATTTACACAGCTGTGACCCGGGCCAGGTGCCCTTTACACGCATGAACTCACTGATGCCCCAGCCTCCTTGCCAGGGGGCTCTGGCTAGGCTGCCCATTTTACAGAAGTGGAAACTGAGGCTCTGAGAGGCGGTGACAGCTGCCTGAGGTCACACAGCAAGGGCAGAGCAGGGATTTGGGCCCAGATCTCTATCCAGGGTTCACATAGTGCCTCCTTGTGTACCAGGAACCACCCCCCGAATCCCCACCATGAAGGAAAAAAAAAAAAAGGAAGAATAAGAAAAAAAGCATCTCGTGAGCACAGGTGACCAGACCCTTGCTAACAAGGCCAAGGTCCCTGTCCCTCATTCCTGGCCTGGCTTCTTGTTTGGTTTGGCATCCACGGAAGGTGGTGGATGTCGCCTCCGTGCAGAGGCGATCCCTGACCTCCCCTCCCTGTGGGAGCCTCCGTTTAACCCGCTGCTCTCACAGCTGTGCCCCCCCAGCCCTGTCCGTTTGTCTTATCAGAACCCAGGGGGACAGACCCCGTGCCTGTATTCTCTACCAGTCTGTCCCAGCACCTAGTCCAGCCCCTGAACACAGTAGGAACACGATAAATACTTGCCAAATGAACGAGAAAAAACAGATTGAGGGATGCCTGCAAAGGGCCTAACAAGAGTGCCCAGCACATGATGTTATAGAAATTCACGGAAGGGAGGTAGGAAGGAGCTTGGTTGAGTGGACGGAACCTGGCCTCTGACCGGGATTCAAACTCCTGCCCTGTCTCTTCTCCTCTGAGCCTCAGTGTTTCCATCTGTAAAATGGGGTGGGGGAAGAGACGACCACGAAGGCCTCTTCCTGGCCGAATTCTGTGCTCGGGCCTGTTCTAGCCGATCAGTCCGAGAGTTAGTGTGTTCAGCCTGCAGGCCCCATAGCAAACTTTTTCTTCTCCCGCAGGTCTTACCTCCCCTGAAGGAAGATCTCCAGACCAGTATCTGGTCTTTGGTCTGAGGGCCATTTAGTGCAGGACTCACCCTAAATGCAGGGGATGTGAGTGAGTGGCGTGGGTGAGGTGTAAGGCGGGGGTACAAAAGGGAGCGGTGGGGACTGCGGCAAACCTAAAAGCACACGCCCTGGCCAGTGGCGTAGCCTCTAACCCAGACCCACTCTCCCGTTGCTGTGCGAGGATCTGGCCCAGGGCTGCCAGATCTACTCTGAGACCGGAATTCCAGGTTTTTGTGTGATATCTCCAAAGTTTTAAATACTGGCAACTTATTAAAAACCAAAACAACCCAAACAAAACACCACGTGGGCCAAACATACCTTGTGAGCCTCATTTGGCCAGCAGGTGGCTGGTTGGTGACCTCTCAGGATGACATCCTCCCCCGTCCCCCAGTGGTTGCAAAATATTTCAGAAATAAAACCAAAGTTCTTCCTGTGTGTCATCAGTTGACGCGGAAGATGACTGAGCCTGGTCTCTGTATAACCTTGTCTTTCTGTCACTTGTTCACGGCAGGATTCTCAAACTGTTCTGCAGAATGTTTCTGCCTCCTAGCTCCAGTGTTGAGTGACCTAGAATTTTCATGCTGGCTGGGCAGGCCAGGAGTTGGGAGAGTGATTAGAGCTCCAGAGCCCTGTGGAGTGAATTCTGTCCCCTCTGTAAAGTCATTCAAGAGGAAGGGAGTATGACAGGATACGCCTGGGGTGAGAGAGCGCTGACAGCTTGGCTTACTCACGTTACTTACCCTGTTTGGAAAAACACACCCCAGCCCTTTGGGGAAGAGCCTCTCCCCTCCTCTGTGGCTTTGAAGGGACCACCAATCAGGGGACCAGCCCAGTGGGCACGGATTGGCCCCTGATAGGCACATGACCTGAGCCAGGCCAATCAGAGTCCTTCCTTGGGATTTTCTGTTCCTACATGGATGTCAGCAGAGAGAAGCTCTTTCACTCTGCTGGGGTAGCTGAATTGGCGTGGTAAGGGACAGGCTTTGTGGAGAGACCGACACACAGATGCCAGCTGGGCTGAGAGATGAAGGGAGAGAATCCTGACATTGCATGCGACCCTGGATCCAGCCAGACCTGAGCCTATAGTCTCTTTCTCTCTCTCTCCCGCCTCCTCTAATCTGTGGGATTCAGCCATCTGCAATGACCACAAAATCCACAAAATCCCAGAGTATGCAGGGGAATCTTGTAACTCTTCCACCAGAGCTAACTTACTCTTTTTGTTCCATCCCCTCAAACACTGAGGTCCAGTGAAGTTAAGCAACTTGTCCAAGGTCATCAGCTACCCGATGGCAGGGCAGCATTTAACACAATTTTATCTAATCCTGTGTTGAAGGCTCCGTACGTCAGACCTCCTCAGATGAGGTTCCTGGGCTCCAAGGGCTCCACAGAAGTTTCCAGAGATGCCACTGACGGCAAGAGTGAGGCAGAGTGGACAACTCTAGAGATCTCGAAATTCTCTACGTAACTGATATTGCCTGAGCTCTTACCATGTTCGAGGAATTCTTTTCCATAAATCATCTTTCATCCCCACAAGCTGCAAGCTAGGGGTTAATGACATGGCCATTGAACAGATGATAAAACTGAGGCCCAGGAAACCAATTATTCACATTACACAATGAGTCGTTGCCTGCACGTTATAGGTCACCACGCCTAACCCTCCACCCGTGGTCGTAAAATACCCCTTCTGTTTCCTGCCTGTGGTTTTGCCACGAGAGCTTCCATCCGGGCTCCTCTGAGCTCTCCCCGTTGGTCGGTCTCCTTCTGGAATGTGCAAAGCACCCTGGGAGGAACCACAACTGGGGCCTGCTCAGTTTCCCTTAGTGGGATCAGCTGGGAGGCAGGGGAGTGTGGCAGTGGAGCCCAGAGTGGGGTCACGGGCTGGACTGGGGGTCAAACGACGACGTTTCCTGACCACTCGGGTCGAGCTCTTACCCTCCACACACTCACCGCTGGGCCGCACTGAGGTTCCTCCTCCATTCCCTCTCGAACTGGGAAACGAGCTCTTCGGAGGTGTTCTCTCGCCCAAGCGACCAGAGGTCCTTCTGCCCCAGTGGCCTCCTGTAGCCCCTCCAGACCAGCCTGCAAAAGAAGGTCAGGTGGGCAAGCTCCTTCTGCCACTCATCTCTGCAGGGTCCCTGCAGGTAGCTGTGTGACCCCGGGTAAATCAGTTTACCTCTCTGTGCCTCTGCTGGCCCCTGGGTAAAATGAAACCAATGAACCGACCCCACCTAACATTTGCAGGGCACTTCTCCATTTACAAAGATCTCATTTATTTCTCACGTGAGCCCAAGTAGTAATGGTAGTTTATCACTATGTTTTAATTATAAATTGATAATTTATAATTGTATAAATGTATGGGGGTAGATTATTATTGACCCATTTTACAGATGAGGAAAACCACAGAGGTTCAGATTAAGTGATTTAACTAAGGGACAACCAGCGTGGCAGGGGAAACAGACCTCTGCTGGTGAGTCAGGAATCCAGGGTCCAAAATTATCATCGTGGAGGAAACTTGAGCTCCTCCCTCAGCTTCAAACATCCCCATCTCCCCCTTGTTCACTGCTGCAGCCACCTGGCCTCAGGCCCTTTGCACGTGCGTCTCACTCTGCTTAAAATTCTCTTCCCGCGACTGCTTACCTGCCTTTTTCTTACTCACCCTTCACATCTGAAGCTTACACCTGACTTCCTTAGGAAAGCCCACTCTGATCCCCACCCCCAAGGCCAAGCAGATTCCACCACAAGTGTCTAGAGTTTCCTAAACCTTTTTTTTTTTTTTTTTTGAGATAGGGTCTCGCTCTGTCATCCCAGCTAGAATGCAGTGGTGTCATCATAGCTCACAGCAGCCTCAAACTCCTGGGCTCAAGCGATTCTCCTGCCCAAGCCTCCTGAGTAGCTGGGACTACAGGCACGTGCCCCCACACCTGGTTAATTTTTCTATTTTTAGTAGAGACGGGGGTCTTATTCTTGCTGAGGCTGGTCTTGAACTCCTGACCTAAAGTGATCCTCCTGCCTCGGCCTCCCAGAGTGCTAGGATTACAGGCATGAGCCATCGTGCCTGGCCTTGAGCCTCTTTTTTATAATGCTTATTGAAATCATGACTTTTTGGGGGGATCTAATTATTTGGTGTCTTCTCATCCATTGGATGGTAAGCGCTGTGGGGGCAAAGGCAGTACTTGTCTCAGTCTCCCTCCTCTGTGATGTCGCCTCCTGGCACAGGGTGCAAGACGATTTGTCAAATGAAGCCACTGTGACCTTGGGCAAGTCACCTGCCATCAATAGGCCTCAATTTTCTCACCTTAAAATGAGAATGTTCCCAGTGCACAGGCCGGTGCGAGCTGACTGTAGCCGGCATGTACGCGAGAAATTAAACGCTATGGACTCCCACGGTGGGAGCGCTATTCTCTTTTCAGGTCTCTGATCTTTCTGATGACACCTTTGACTCTTTTCTAAGAATTGCCAATTTCTCTTTTCTGACACAGAGCAAATTCGGGGAAGCAACAGTTCTGTGTTATTAGTACTGCTTGGTTTTCTCTGAAATTATTTTTAGAGTTCTACTAGGTGGCAAGTGATGCTATAGATTTTTCCAATTTCAGCATCGATAGTAAATTTCCTTTAAAAAAAAAAGATTAGAGTAAAAAAAAAAGTGAATTAATTTAAAGAAAAACATTAAGCGAATAGAGAATGGGTGATACCCCAATGTGGCAAAAAGCAGGAAGAGTGGTCCATAAATGTCGAAGTTTGGGGAGCAGGGGGTTAGACCCCCAGTAGAGCTGTTTAGACAACTTCTAAGCTCTTTCTACCGATTCCAGACATCCAAAGCGTCACATTCTTCATTTATTTAACAACCACTTACACGCATCATGTGCCAGGCGCTCTTCTAAGTGCTTCACAAACCTCATCTCATTTAATCCTCACAACTCATGAAGTAGGTGCTGTTCCTAGTCCCATTTTACAGGTGTGGAGACTGAGGCACAGAGAGGTTAAGTGGCTTGCCCTAAGCTACACAGCCAGGAAGTGGCAGGGCCAGGGTTCTAATCCACTGCTGAGGTCTGACTGCAGCGTGGGCAGAAGGGGCCTGTTAGGTGTGGTGACGCTGGAGAAGTCTTCTCCATGAGCCTTGGTCCTTTATCTCTTTACCCCCAGTGTTTAGCACCCAGTAGGTGCTTATCAAATGTTGGAGTGACTGAAGATACCATTTTATGGAGGACCTGCTAAGTGCAGGCACTTTCTACTGATGAAGCTAGAGCTGTGTCCATTCTACAGAGGGGAACACAGAGACTCTGGGTGTCTGTGACACGGGCTACTAAGAGGCGGAGCCTGGATTCAAATCAAGATCTCACTCCAGTGAGTGACCGGGGATGGTGTTGGTGTTGGCCACACCAAAAACTCAGAGGGAAGCGCCAAGGCTGGGGCAGAGAAAGCCTGGGCAACCTCTGTGAGTTGGGAGGAAACCTCGTCGGGGGAGCCCGAGGGGAATTGGAGCAGCAAACACAGGGAGTGAGGACACCGCCCCTTCCCTGCCACTTTACTCACCTAGAAACCCACCAGAATGTGGCCCTGGAGGGGAAGCAGGCCCCGGACTCCGGGCAGGGATTCTGCAACAGACAGAAGACAGAGGAGGGGGTGGCCTCGGTTTCTGTCCCACAGGGAGCATGTGGCGAGGGGAGCCAAAGGCCAGAAGACAGGATGAACTGACCGTGCACTTGACGGTCTAAGTCCAAGCCCAAGTGCCCCGACTCCCTGCCAGAGGTGGATGCCGACAGACAGGTGCTTTCTGGCAAGCGGGGCAAAAAGGGCTTGGGCCGCTGGACTGACAGTGTCCACAAGGGAAGAGCTAGCAGCTGCTCAGAGCCGTTATTATGCCAAGACCAAGGAGCTCTGAAAGCACGGACCCAGCATGACGACGTCTTGAACAATACCCCTCAGGGAACCCTGTGCAGGGGGATCTGTGCCGCGATCTGTCAGGTGCTGCAGTCTACACTCCGCACCAGTCGTCTACACTCCGCATCAGTCTACACTCCGCACCAGGGGGTGTGAGGGGGCCCGCTTCACCACGTCTCTGCCGTCACAGCTTGCTACTGATTTCTGAATTTTTTTTTTTTTGCCATTCTGATAGGCAAAAAAAAAAAAAGTCCTATTATAGCTTTAACTAGATTTCTCAAGCATTTGAGCAAATTCTTAGATGATCTCAGATCAGTCTCCTCCTTAGAGAATTCTTTCCTGATTTCAGACTTCGTCAGACGGAGCGCTCTCCCCAGGTGTAATTTTCTACGCATTTGTGTAATTGCGGGACTAATGCCTGGCTCCCCTGCCATGGGGACAGGGGCTGTGTCTGCTTGTTCACCGCAGATCTCTACACCTCCCCGGGGTACAGAGCAGGAGTCAGCAAACTACAGCCTCTGGGCCAAATCTGGCCCTCTGTGTTTCTGCAAATAAAGTTTTATTGGAACACAGCCAATGCTCATTTGTTGACATATTATTTATAGCTGCTTTTGTGCTATGATGGCAGAGTTGAGTAGTTGCCATGGAGATTGTTATATGGCTCACAAACCCAAACACATTTTCTATCTTGCCTTGTATGGAAAAAGTCTGCCAACCAGTGGCACAGAGTAGGTGTGCAATTCATGTTTTGCTGACCGGCTGAGTGAGTCAAAAATTAAAGAACTTTGTTCACGCAGGGAGACTGAGGCCTGAAGCGGGCAGGAACAGGAAAGACCTGGCAACTCACAGACTTCCGGGAGTCTTTGGGGAAGAAGGGGGGCTCATCTGCCAGGCAGGACAGCACGAACTGTGCCACCACTAGCGACAAGCACAGGTAGGTGGACAGGTGGCGGATGGGGTCACTCTGGAAGCCCTGTGGGAGAGAAAGCAGAAATCAGGCTGAGCGTGGCAGGCAGAGGGCAGGCGTGAGGGGCAGGGTGGAGAGGGTGCCCACAGGGAGTAAAAGGTTGAGGCTGAAGAGGGTTTCCGAATGCTGGGGGCAGGGCCCAGCCAGGGGATCAGGACCACGGTGGCTGAAAGCCAGAGAGCCCCTGGCATTCCTGGTTGTCCCAATTTGCAGACAGCTGACTTACACATATTCTAGACATAGCCTGTACAAAAAGGGCCCGGGCTGTGTCTGGGGTTTGTCCTTAGCCAGGTGATGTCTGGCTACAGCCACTGGGGCAATGAGATGAAGGAACACTTTATCTTTTTCCTTGTGCCACAAAGGAGATCCTTCCTCCATGCCAGCAGTCACCCCAATCTCCCAGCCTGCTCCCTCCTGGCCAGTGTTTACAGAGAGGAAACCGGGTTTGTGGAGCATTTGCTCTGCCCCGGCACGGGCAGCATTCTTCCCATGCACGGCTCACCAGGCCTCTCCTCTCCCTCACCCCAGCTGGGCTTACGCGCTGCGTCTTAATCATGGGGAAACCAGGGCTCAGAGAAGCGAGAGCACCTCGTAAAGGGCACACAGATGATCTGATCCAAATCATGAGTTTTCGCCGCCACACCCTGTCCCTGGTCATAACACCCTAATTTTCCTTCCCTATGCTCAGGCGTATGGTTTGTGCAGAATGACTCCCCTCCAGTGGCCAGAGGGTGATCGAGGCCTGGCCAATGAGTGCATTCTACTCCCCTGGCTACTGTGACTGGGTTAGGAATGGACCTTGGACCCATGCTGAGCTAGTGAGAGCTGGAACCATCGGGAGATTCCACCGGATTTGCTACATTGGTAGAACATAAGTGTGGAACTATTTGTGGCTTTTCTTGTCACGCCATTGGAGAATGAAGCTACCATGGCAGATCTAAGAGATAGAAACGGACATCAGGTGGTGTTATCTGAATGCCTGGATCACTCATGCCTGGGAGATCAACGGACATAAGCTAATTTTAATAAAATTCCCTCTGAGCCTGAGCAAGAGCGAGACCCCGTCTCTACCAAAAATAAAAAGAAATTAATTGGACAGTTAAAAATATATAGAAAAAATTAGCCGGGCATGGTGGCGCATGCCTGTAGTCCCAGCTACTTGGGAGGCTGAGGCAGTAGGATTGCTTGAGCCCAGGAGTCTGTGGTTGCTGTGAGCTAGGCTGGCCACGGCACTCACTCTAGCCAGGGCAATAATTTGATACTCTGTCTCAAAAAAAAAAAAAAAAAAGGGTTTTTAAGGCAATGGGGAGCCTCGGACATGTTTGGAGCTGGGAAGGAAACTGACCAGACTCGAGTTTCAGGGCCCTCCCTGGCACCTGGCACAGGGACTGGCCCGAAGCCAGTGCTTCCCAGCCGCTCACTGAATGAAGGCCGGGCAGAGGGGGTGGTGCGTAGGCGAGAATGTTCCGGACAGAAGTTCATGGGAAAGAAAGAGATGTGCTAAGGACCAAGTCTGATGGGGAGAGAGGGTAGCGGGTGTGCAGGGAAGGTGACGAGGGCCCTATGAGTGGCGAGGAAATGGGGAGAAGGATGTGGGGCTTGAGCACGCGAGGAAAGGGTTAAGCGGAGGTGGGAAGGAGAATGGGGTGCGATTGTGTGAGCTCACGGCTGAGCATCTGGAATGTGCCGCCCAACCCACTGGCCTGCAGGCTGGACAGTTGTGTTACCCTTCAGCCACTCCAGAGTATCAAAAGGCTCACAGTCGTGGGGTGCATGGGAGGCTGAGGAGAAGACAGGGAAAGGGGTGTCTCTGGTCAGAACTCCCACCAAGCCCCAACTTGCCTGGCAGGATGGATGGCAAGCGGCGGCCAGGCCCAGGGCCTGGGGTGCCCCCAAAGCGGGCCCGCAGGGACCTCTGGGACGAGGACGAGCCAATGCAGCCATCCCAGTTTGAGGAGGAGCTGGCGCTGATGGAGGAGATGGAGGCGGAGCACAGGCTGCAGGAACAGGAGGAGGAGGAGCTGCAGTGGGCCCTGGAGGGGGCCACAGATGGTGAGACTTGCAGTGGGAGCCCCTGCCGTGCCTGCCCCATTGCCCTTGGTCTGGCCTCTGGACAAGAGTCAGCTGCAAGTCTGACCTATGACCCCTGTCTGGCCCACTTGGAGTCCTGCAAAGGGCTGACCTTTGACCCTCATTCTCTCCTGAGTTTCCTGCCTGACAGGGACACCACCTCCACCTGACTCATTTCGTAATTGCGCATCCTGGCCCTGGGGGTTATTATTTCTAAGGCAGGACCATGACTCCACATAGCCCCACTTCCTTCCCTCCCCGCCAGGGCAGTTCTCCCCGTCAGCCGTAGATCCCCGCTGGCTGCGGCCCACCCCACCACCCCTGGACCCCCAAGCAGAGCCCCTCATCTTCCAGCAGCTGGAGATCGACCATTATGTGGGTGAGTTTGGGGGGTAGAGGCAGGGTGGGGGAAGGGGCCCTGGGCTCCTTTGCGCTCTGCCCGTCTGGTGGTCACAGTCTGTGGGAGGAGGTGGACACAGGCAGTCCCACTGCAGCGAGCAGGGCTGCGAGAGGAAGGGCAGGGGTCCAGGAAGGCTTCCTGGAGGTAGCAAGCATCTTCCAGCTGATGCCTGAAGGAGAGAAGAGCTGGCTCCTTGCGGAGGGGAGAGACGTATGTTTTTGCATCCATCCATCCATCGATTCGCTCATTCATTCGTTCTTCCGTGTAGTTAGCGACTTCCAAGTATGTACGTCGAGCCAGGCCCTGTCCCAGGCAGGCAAGGTCCCTGCCCTTCTAGGCTCACATTCTGGAAGGAAAGAGAATAAACAAAGAAATGTGGTGCCAGGTGGCGGTGAGGGTTATGGAGGAAGGTAAAGCAGGGTGGAGGGTACCGGACTGTATCCTGGAGGTCAGGGAAGGCCAGGGAGGAGGTAACTGGAAGCTATGGGGATGTCTGGGAAAGAGGGGTTCCTGGCCAGGGTCTGAGGACGGACATGTCTGAGATGTTTAAGGAGCAGCAGGGAGGAGACCAGTGTGGCGAGAGTAGGGGCGAGGGGTGAAGATGATGGCAGGGAGGTCACTGGGGTCTTGTGGGCCCAGGCAAGGACCTCAAGGAGCCCTCCAGGCTTCCGTCCCCAGCGAGCTGGTGAGTGTTTGGTATTGGAGCGACTACAGCTTCTGTGCAAGAAGGCTCCCTGCAGAGAACGAGACGACAAGCCACACGGCGGACCAAGCACTGTGTCGCGAGTATGTAAAGACCACTCAGTTCTCGACAGTGAGAAAACAACTCAGTTCAAAAATGGACAAAAGACTTGAACAGATGGTTCACCCAGGAGGACAGATCTGATGGCAGATAAGCCCCTGAAATCATGCTCACCAGCCCTTAGGGAAAAGCAAATAAAAGCCCCAGGGAGGGACAGCACACCCGTTAGGGTGGCCGCAGTAAAACCGACTGACAACACCAAGTGCTGGTGGGGACACAGAGCAACTGGAACGCTCGGACGCTGCTGGTGGGAAAGCGACGTGGTGCGGCCACTCTGGAAGACAGCTTGGTGGTTTCTTTTTGTTGTTGTTGAGTTTTTTTTTGTTTGTTTTAGGCAAGGTCTTACTGTGTCGCCCAGGCTAGAGTTGAGTAGCACGATCATAGCTCACTGCAGCCCTGAACTCCTGGGCTCAGCAATCCTCCTGCCTCAGCTTCCCAAGTAGCTAGGAGTGCAGGCGTGTACCACCACGTCTGGCTAATGTTTCTATTTTTTGTAGAATTGCGGTCTTGCTGTGTTGTCTAGGCTGGTCTCGAACTCCTGACCTCAAGCGATCCTCCCAAAGTGCTGGGATTACAGGTGTGAGCCACCACGCACAGCCTGCTGGTGGTTTCTTAGAGTTTGAAACCTACTTTTACCATAGGACTGGCAATTCCACTCCTAGTAAAAAAACAACTTAGTTCAAACAAACCTTGTACGTGAGTGCTAATGGCAGCTCTGTTCATAACCACCGAAAACTGGGAACGACCCAGGCATCCTGCAGCGGGCGAATGACAAAACAAACTGCGGTTCGTCTGCAGCGTGTGACACTGCTCCACAGTAAAGAGGAACAGACTTTTGACACACGCAGTGATGCCGGTGACTCTCAAAGCCGCCACGCTGAGTGAAAGAACTGATCCGAGCCTCAGTGATTCTGTTTGTGTGAACAGTCTCGAGAAGACAAAAAACCGTAGTGACAGAGAACAAGATCAGCAGGTGCCAGGGGTTGCGGAGCTGCCTGGGGCGATAGAACTGTTTTGCACTCCAGTTTTGGTGGCGGTTGCCTGGACCTCTACGTGCATTAAAGTTCCTGACACCGGGCGTACACGTCAAAAGCTGATTTGACTTTTTGCAGGAATATTTTTTAATGTTGTAGTAAACAGAAGGAGGTCTGCATCTGGCCGCACTGTGGGAGGTGTCCGAGGAGGACAAGGGTGTGAGCGGGGACCAGGGAGGAGGCTGACAGACACTGGACAGTGCAGCCAGGCCGGGGGCTGTGTTTGGAGCCACAGGGGTCTGGGAGATGAGGCTTCAAGGAATCTCGGGGGGGTGGCCCCTGCCTTATCCTGTGATTCTCGACCCAGGCCCAGCACGGCCCCTGCCTGGAGGGCCCCCACCGTCCCCCGGCTCCGTGCCTGTGCTCCGAGCCTTTGGGGTCACTGATGAGGGTGTCTCCGTCTGCTGCCACATCCACGGCTTTGCGCCCTACTTCTACACCCCGGCGCCCCCCGGTGAGTGGCCCCCACCCCGGAGACCCCACCCCTGTGCGCCAGAGACCCGCACCTCTGACCGGCTCTCTCACACCAGGTTTTGGACCCGAGCACCTGAGTGACCTGCAGCAAGAGCTGAGTGCGGCCATCAGCCGGGACCAGCGCGGGGGCAAGGAGCTCACGGGGCCGGCGGTGCTGGCCACGGAACTGTGCTCTCGAGAAAGTGAGTGACGTCCGGGGGCCTAGCGTGGGAGGTGCCCCACTGAGCCGGTCCCAGCCTCCTCTGTCCGCAGGCATGTTCGGGTACCACGGGCACGGCCCCTCCCCGTTTCTGCGAATCACCCTGGCGCTGCCCCGCCTCGTGGCCCCCGCCCGCCGCCTGCTGGAGCAGGGCATCCGCGTGCCAGGCCTGGGCACCCCCAGCTTCGCACCCTATGAGACCAACGTCGACTTTGAGATCCGGTACAGCCTCTGACCTCTGTCCGCACCCCACCGCCCGCCCTCAGGCAGCCTCTGCCCGCTGACCTTCCCCCGCCATCCCCCAGGTTCATGGTGGACACGGACATCGTCGGCTGCAACTGGCTGGAGCTCCCGGCTGGGAAATACGTCCTGAGGCTGAAGGAGAAGGTGCGGGCTCCCTGGGTCAGGGCAGGGAGCCGGGGCCCTGCTGCCCCTGACACTGCCGTCCCCGCAGGCTACGCTGTGTCAGCTGGAGGTGGATGTGCTGTGGTCAGACGTGGTCAGTCACCCCCCAGAGGGGCCGTGGCAGCGGATCGCGCCCCTGCGCGTGCTCAGCTTCGACATTGAGTGTGCTGGCCGCAAAGGTCTGTCCGCGGGGCCTGGGGCCCTCCCTCCCACTGGATGTCACTGACGTGCCGTGCTGGGTGGGGTGTGGGGAGAGCAGGCCTGGCAGACAGGACAGCAAGTGCAAAAGCTCTGAGGCAGGAGTGAGGGAGGGGTAGGGCCTGGCGCTGAGGGCAGAGCAGGAACCAGGGGTGGGTCTTGCAGCTTCTGCGGGCAGTGGGGCCGGACAGGTGTGGACAGGCTGGAAGAGGGAGGGAGATCCGGCCACGTTGGTGTGTCGTAGGGAGAGGCAGGAGTCAGGTCCCACGCAACCCGCTCCTCGCTCCCTCTGCAGGCATCTTTCCTGAGCCCGAGCGCGACCCTGTGATCCAGATCTGCTCTCTGGGCCTGCGCTGGGGCGAGCCGGAGCCCTTCCTGCGCCTGGCGCTCACCCTGCGGCCCTGCGCCCCCATCCTGGGCGCCAAGGTGCAGAGCTACGAGAAGGAAGAGGACCTGCTCCAGGTGCCTCTCATTCCTCTCCCCACCAACCATGTTCCTCAGCGCCCCCCACTCCGTCCTCCACACCCCGGGCCATCCCAGGCGGGTCCCCTGGATGCGGGGACGCCTGTGTCTGGGTTTAGTCGGATCCTGTGCTCTGAGGGCTAAACATTTCCCTCTGGGTTCTGCAGTATTGCAGATGTGCAGGGGCTGGGGGTGGGCTCCCAGACCATTCCTGGAGTAGGGGGATCCGAGGCCGAGGGATGAGCAGGTGACCCCGTGTGCTCCGACCGCCAGGCCTGGTCCACCTTCATCCGCATCATGGACCCTGACGTGATCACCGGCTACAACATCCAGAACTTCGACCTTCCATACCTCATCTCTCGGGCCCAGACCCTCAAGGTGAGGGCAGGGTGGGTGGAGAGGCTCCGCAGAGATGCCCAGCCGGGGGCCTCGGGGCCCCTCCCTGCTCCCTTTCCCTGTGGCTCTGTCCCCTCGAGCCGTCCCTCTTGCTCTGTGTATCTGCAGCCCGTCACCCCCAGCAGCTCCAGGAGCATCCTGGGCCCTGCCCTGTCCTGCTCAAAGTCCACGACATCACTGTGGCTGTTGTCAGTGGCGAAGAGGGCGTCACGGTTATGTGGGAGGAGGCCTGTGTATTCACAGCTGCAGACTGAAGCTTAGAGGGAGGGGTTCAGCGAGCCGTGGAACTAGCCCTTGGATCTGAGCCTTGCTTTAGCACAGGACAGAATGAGGCCGGGCGTGGTGGCCCACGCCGGTAATCCCAGCACTTTGGGAGGCTGAGATGGAAGGATCACTTGAGGCCAGGGGTTCTAGACCAGCCTGGGCAACATAGCGAGACCCTGTCTCAACAAAATATTTAATATTAAAAACATTAGCCGAATGTGGCAGTGCGCGCTTGCTGTCCCAGCTACCCGGGAGACGGAGGAAGGAGGATCACTTGAGCCTGGGAGTTCAAGGCTGCAGCACCACTGTGCTGCTCCAGCCCGGGTGACAGCGCAAAACCCTGTCTCTTAAAAAAAAAAAAAAAAAGACAGAATAAGGGAAACCGTAATAGTAATAATGAAGAGTAAGGAAAAGGAGTTCGCTGAAGAACGTGACAGTCTGGGTGCATGTGTCCTCTGGTGTGAGCGTGTAACGGTGTGTTAGTTTCCTCGAGCTGCTGTTACAAAGTACCACAGGCCATGCTCCTGGCTTAACACAACAGAAGTTGGTTGTGTCATGGCTCTCAAGGCTGGAAAGGCTGGGGCACAGGTGTTAACAGGACTGGTTCCTCGGTGACACCAGGGCTGTGAGGGAAGGGCCTGTCCCAGCCTTTCCTTCGCTGGCAGGTGGCCGTCTGCTCCCTGTCTCTTCATGTCGTCTTCTCTCTGTACACGGCCCCGCGTCCCAATTTCCCCTTTCTATGAGGACATGGTCGTATTGTGTTAGGGCCCACTCCCCACTCTCATCTTAACTTGATCCCCGCGAAGACTTATTTCCAAATGAGGCCGCGTTCTGCAGTGCTCACACTTCAACATCTCTGGGGAGGACACGATTCAGCCCCGAACGGCGTATGCTGTGTTACTGTTGTAACATACATATATGCTGTGTATGTTTGACGGTGAAAAAACAAAACAGACTCTCATGATTCCCAGCAGCTCCAGGGAGAAGTCCCCCCACCAGCCTGGCATTGACACCCAGGCCACTGGACCCCTCCCCTGCCCTCTCCTCGGCACACCCTGCGCTCTGTTCTGAGTCCAGCTCAGGCCTCTTCCCTGCCTCAGTCTCCTCTCCAGGCTGGGCCTGACAGCCTGCAAGGCCCTTCCGCCTGTGCGCTCCCCGCGCCCTCAGCCCAGCTCTGCAGGCTGCCCCCTGCCTCTCCTTGCGCCCCCCCCCCCCCCCCCCCCCCCCCCCCCCACACCACACACCCAAAAAGCATAACCAAAACACCCCCACAAAAACAAAAACAAACAAACCAAACACAACACCCCCCCCCCCCAACCACCCAAACAAAAAC
>CAUYSK010047468.1:0-15786 GCA_963575035.1 Avahi laniger | reverse complement strand
CCAAGTAGCTGGGACTACAGGCATGAGCCACCATGCCCGGCTAATTTTTTTCTAGATATATTTTTAGCTGTCCAATTAATTTCTTTCTATTTTTTGGTAGAGACGGGGTCTCGCTCTTGCTCAGGCTGGTCTCGAACTCCTGAGCTCAGAACGATCAGCCCACCTCGGCCTCCCAGAGTGCTAGGATTACAGGCGTGAGCCACCGCGCCCGGCCTCTCATGACCATTCTTAATGGATTTTTTTGAGACAGAGTCTCACTACCTTGCCCAGGCTAGAGTGCCGTGACGTCATCATAGCTCACAGCAACCTCAAACTCCTGGGCTCAAGCCATCCTCCTGCCTCCCGAGTAGCTGGGACTACAGGCACACGCCACCATGCCCGGCTAATTTTTTTTCTATATATTTTTAGCTGTCTGATTAATTTCTTTCTATTTTTGGTAGAGACGGGGTCTCGCTCTTGCTCAGGCTGGTCTCGAACTCCTGAGCTCAAACAATCCACCCGCCTCGGCCTCCCAGAGTGCTAGGATTGCAGGCGTGAGCCACTGCGCCTGGCCCATCCTTAATGAATTTTACCCTCCCCTAGAGAACTATTCCAATAGCATTCATATTTTACCTTCTCCATCAAAATGCTACAGTTTGACTAAGCCCAGATATCACTCATTACATTCTTAATTTATGTTTTATTCACTTAATCATTCTCTTCTTTCAACATATATTTTTGTTGGCCTGCTTTGTGTCAGACATTTACCTAACTCCTTCATTTTCAGAGGTGAACAAGATAATGTGAATTCAATCCTTTTGACACAGACTGGTGATATTTAGCTCACTTAGACTTACCAATTATGTGAAAAATATTCTACAATAAATTCTGATTTATAGAACAGATATTACTATGCTTGTTTTGTGTCTTTCTATTAGAGTTATCACTTCTTGAAGATGAAGAGCGTGTCATAAACCTGTCTCTGTAAAGTGTCCTGCCCAATATAGGCATGGATATAGTAATTGTTACATTAAATTTAATTGGTGGATTTTAGCTTCTGTATTTACAGGATTTCCAGGAAACACCTCAATTCTTTATATAATTTAAGATGCACACACACAGACACAAATACACACACACATACTTATGTATACATCCCTCTACTCTAAATATTCATCTGGAAAATTATACTCAGATGATAAGTGAATTGCTCTGATATGGATGAGAGAATATGCATTTGATATTAATATTACAACTTATTACTTAATATAAGTAGGACAGAATTTGAAAAGCTAAATATTTTATGGTAAAGACCCCTTCATAAGGAAATGTAAAAGTTCAGTACTAAAAAATGTCAATGCTAAAAAGAACTTAGATATTGAAAGTATCCATTTAACGCAAAATCAGTTTCAAACTGTACACAAATAGTTTCACAATAAAATATTATATTAATATATATTCCATAATTAAACAATAGTTAAGATAAAATATATTAAATAAAATCCCCGAAACCTCTGCAAAACGTGTTTTAAAATATTGTGATGTAATCTGAGTGGTTTTGCAGATAATCTAACATTTTTATAGCTGATTTCATTAGCAATTTCCTTCTTCTAATGACTGTGTAATTAAGCCATAATGGGAAAAGTACATTGATGTATATTCATAGGGAATTCATGACAACAAAGCAAACCATAATTAACTACAAACTGAAAATGCATTTTAATTTATATAAAGATTTCTTCCATATAACTTCTTTTTATTATTAAAAAAATAATAAAATATTAAATAATAAATAAATAGTTCTTGATCTAAGGGGCCACAGAATAAAAATCATTTTTGGTTGTTTGTTTTACTCTACAGTTATTTAGACTGTGTAATATTTTGGTTACTAAAATTAAATTGATATAATTGCCTCCTGGTATTATTGTATTTGTTAGAATAACAGGACAAAGTTACTACACTGCCACGTACAGTGAAAATTTGTTTTTGTTTTTAAGTGAGAAAAATACTACTTAGATATATGTGTATGTATAAATTCCAAAATCTAAAACATTTTCATTTTACCTGACAATTTGAGAGTCAGTATTTTCTGAGATTAATGTCAAATTTCCTTTGAATCTTCAGGGCATTAGTTACAGTTTCTGTGATATGCACTTTTGAAATTCAAACTATACATAGGATAAAATAAAAGTTGTATCATATATTCAATTTGCTTAATTTTGTATGCTTATATGCAACTAGTTTATTATTAAAAAAAATCTAAACAAACACAAATGATGTCATTTCCTTAAAAAGTTTTTTTTTATGTAAGTAGAAAATGCACATCTCTCAAAATAATGTGTCTATCTTATCAATTCAGTTGTTAGGAAGTATAAGTCACTTGTTCTCATACCAGTGTATGGGCGTCCTGGAAATGACAAGATACTTAAAATTGGAAATTGGACAACATAGCCAGTTTCTGAACCTTTCCTACTACACAGTTTCAAAATATTTTTCTTCATTAATTCCTGCATGTATCATTCATTTAGAAAATATATATTTCATAAGATATTTTGGACTGAGAAGATTATTTTCAAGATTTAGCTAAAATGAAATCAACTATCTTTTACTCTTTATTAGAAAGAAAGTGATTGTCTCCGCTTGAGAGCAGGACATTGTAATACAGAAGCCTAAACAGAACACTGAGATGGCTATCTGAACCACTATATTGGATACATCACATTAATGGGAGGCATCTGCATCTCTCAAGTTACTCCGATGCCTGAGAATTGAGCCCCAAACACAGACATGTTTCACTAACTAACCTCACCTTCTAAAGTCACAGCTCCCTCGAGGAAGGCTAGTAATGAATGGCTCTGCTAATTAGACTTTAACTGTGTTGGTTTGTGAAGTTGCTTAGCAACATGACTCTACCAGTATAATTGGCCCAGAAGAGGCTATGGAAATCTTCAAAAATACTGGTGAAATGGAATTGAAATTTTTTAAAAAGTAAAATGTTTTTCTTAGGATATCAATGAATAAGACCAATAATGTCCGTAGTGATTAGAGAGAATAGGGTACCAGTATTCCTAATGTGAATATTCTAAAACATTGAGCCTAGAATTTTGGATTGTATTGTTGCATGTGTGTAGTGTGTATTGTTCCAGCAAGGAATACAGAATGGGCTACAATTAGAGAAGCTATGCTATAATCATTATACAGATAAATTGGGTTATATCGAAGTGGGGAGGAATAAAATACTTAGGTAAATGGATAGATTGGTAGGTAGATAGATGTGATATGGATATAGCTACAAATGTAATACAGAAGGTGATATTTCAGTTGATTCTATAAATATAACTCCAGTAGGTGGAAATATATTGAAGTTTATTATCAGCCAACATAAGAATCAAGTCAATGTGTTTCACAGATTTTGAGTAAGAAAGAACAGGAAAATGCTAAATGAAAAGTGAATTAAGATTCTTGATAAAGTGGAAAGAAATTTTAATTTCAGATAACCTAAGCAAAAATGGGACTATGATGGAAACATATGAAATGGCTCATAGAATTTAAACAACAATTCGTGAACCTGATTTGGACACTGAAATTATCACCGAAAATTCCATCCAGGTCATAAGCGGGACTATTTTCAAGACACTGGTATTGGAAAGAGTGACTATGTGGTTGGAAATGAGGGGAAATGCAACCAAGCTAAATGATCACTCATCTCTTTTATCTTCCTAGCAAAAGAGCTAAGCTACTTTCTGCAGACTCCATGGCAATCGTAATGTTAAGTGACCAAGTTTTGATTAAATGAATATGACAGAAAGTAATGGGCACCATTTCCAGATCCAGAGCCTTAAAACCTTTCACACATAATATCATTTATTTTTTATCTACCTAATGAAATGGAGGCATCCGTAGAGTAAACTTGGGAGACCCAGATTGAAATAGATATAACTATAATGTGGGAAGAGTCTGCATACCTAAATCACCGCTTGGAGGAAAGGTGTCCAACCAGAATTATTCAACAGCTGCAGATGTGGAATTTTTTTTTTATTCTGTTAAGTCACAAAAATTTTATGGTTTCACTTTTACTGAAGCCACCATTGTAGTTACTAATAAAATAGTATTTGTTTATTAATAATCGTAAGTTGGGTACCACTGCTTTGCATTTTTTACGTAAGGAATCATATAACAAAAGTTTTTTGGGGAAATTAACATAATTCAAGTAAAAATTATATAATATAATGGTAGGAGAAGAGAGTTGACCAGCTATAGTCAATTTCATAATTCAGTATGAAATGATGACCTGAATTATGAGGATAATTCCTATGATTTAGTGGGTGGAATTTAATTTAGAGAGCTTTTAATCCAGAAGAATGTTTCTACGATCATGCATTTACTCAATTTTACAAATGGTAAATTTCATTGATGAAGCATAGCAATATCTGTGATTCTGGAATTTTGAATGAAATAGAATCTATCTGTTAAGACTTGGAATTTTATGCTTTATTCTGGCAGACATTTTGAGCCTCAAAAATGTAACAGATGTTTATTTGAATATGGATTTAATTAAATAATTAATTTGATTTAATTATTTTCAGTCTTGTGAGTGTTACAGAAATGTAATAGCATCTCTACTCCCATGGGGCTTCTCCCTTCATTCCTTAATTTAATTCACCTCATTATTTTATTTATTCAATATTGAGGCTTTGCTAAGTTATTTCCATAGTATTAAGTTGGTATGAGATAAAAAGGATTTTAAAGGTGAAAAATACTTAGTTCCTGTCTTCATTTTGTGTGGGATTATAAAACGGCACTTACTTGTTTTAAGAGAGGTTTGGGAAGGAGTTTATTAGACAGAATAATTTTATTTGTCATTTTAAGAAGTGTGAACGATTTCCTACTAGTGACAGGGTGGCTCTTAAAGTACTAAGACTAGAGGGTGACTTGTTTATCTGCTCTGGACTATGAAAACACTCACAGCTCTCAGCTTATTCACAGACTGAGGTGTGGGCTTCAGGAAAGTGGGACTCATGGGATATTAAGAGCACTCCAAATGTGTCACTCATAATCAACAGCATATAATAAATGAAGAACTCTCCCTAGTACTAGAAGTCCTTCAGTTTGGGTTTAAACAAGAACAACACATCTCTACATTTACCTTTACCTTTATATTAATATTTGGTATTAATTAATTAGTTTGATAAGAAATTTTTATCATTAATGTGTTCCACGTACTCTTGTAGATATTGATAATACAATAATACAGGATAGAGAAATAAACCCTTGCTCTTTTGGGGAGAGCTAGAGAGAAGGACAGATAATAAATAAATTTTTAAAAATATTAAATAATATAATTTCAGAGAGCTAAAAGTTATGGGAAAAAAATAAAGAAAAGTATGGGATATGATATTCCAGAGAAGGGGAAAAGGAAGAGAGAACATTTAGAGAGTTATGAAGGGATTTCTTTCTGAAAAGGTAATGTTGGCACATGAGCAAATCATGAAAGATGGATATCTATATTGAAATTTGAAGTAAGAACATTGCAAGTGCATTACAAGAACATTCCAAGGATTAGCAAGTATAAACACCTAGAGATAAAAATGAGGCTGGTATGTTTGGGAACCAAGCCTTGTGTATGGAGCAGAATGATCTAAAGGCTTTTGTAAAATGTAAGTTTGGAGATGCATCAAAGTAGACATGAACTATTAATCTTTACTTATATAGGTCCAGATAGCCCATGGCAGGTCCTGGGTTTTATTCTAAATGTAATGAGAGCAGTTAGAGAGTTTTCAGTTGGATGCAACATGATCTTGTTTATGTATTTTAAAAGATCACTGTGACATTTGAGTGGTTAATAGAATTGAGATAGTCAAATGAGGAAGGAAGCAAAGTAGGAAGTTCTTGCTACAGGCCAGATATACTCCAGATGCCCTCATTAAGTTTCATTTTATCTTTAAGATCTATGATTATATATTCAGACATGTAAATAAGGGAGAGAAAAAGCTGTCAGAAATCAGAAAAAAAAATCTCAAATTGTAGGCTGTTTCTGAAAGCAAGGGGATGATACTCCTTTTCTTCTACTTATTTTCCTTTCTATAATCTTGTCTCATTTTGATGCTTTTTATAATCTAATATTCTTTTTATAATCAAGCTAAGCATGACCAATAATGGGATGGTGAGACTTTTGGGACTCCTGATATATTGCAACACGATGCACATATTAACATCTCTGTAGTGCTATTGACAACAATATTAATTTAAATATTTTCATGAGGAAGCCATCAGACAAATCCATAATGAACAATACTTTATAAGTGAAATGCCACCATGTAAACTTTCTATGCCATATAAGAAAGAAAGATAGGATGACTTTTCTGAATTATATGAGATTAAATATATATTAAAACTAAATGCAATATGTATTTCTTGATCAAATCCTGAAATAAATATAGACAGATATAAATAACATTACTGATACAGTAGAGGAATTTTAATTTGAACATGTTATTAGATATTAGGTCATATTGTTTCTGTGTGACATTTGTTGAATGTGATAATGGTATTTTGGAAGAGAATGTACAAAAAATATCATGATGTTTGTAACTTACTTTCAAATGGTTAAAATGTGTGTGTGTGTGAGAGAAAGTGTGTGTGTGTATGTGTATGTGTGTCTGTAGAGAGGGAAATGAAGATGTGGTAATATGCTATCATTGGTGAATGTATGTATAAATATTTATGAAGATTAATTTTTTATTATAAATGTTACAGAAGAAGGATAGAAGGAAGAGTAAATATTGAAACTTATGGTACATTAGATAATATATTTTTCTGAATTAAAATTAGTTGTTATAAAATATATTTATAAATATAATTAATAAAAATACATTTTAATAAGCAACAAAATTATGGATCATTATACTTTCAAAATTAAACAATGCGATATAGTCTACCCTAACTCTCAAATGATTAAGTCTGTTTGAACTCTTCAGTATCAACTATAGAAGGCAGAATTCTGCATTCTCGAACAAAGTATCATCTAAGGTATAATTGCTTCCAGGACTTCCTGCACCTGATTTCTTAAACCTGAACATTTTTTGTGGAAAAAAAAGGATTAGTGGTATTATTTACATTATTTTTTTATTTAAATTAATACATAATTATACGTATTTATGACATACATATGATATTTTGGTACATGTATACAATGTGTAATGATCAAATCAGGGAAAATGCTCAGTTATCATTTCTTTGTGTTAGGCACATTCAAGATCTTCTCTTCTAGCTATTTTGAAATATACAATTAATATTGTTAACTCTGCTCACCCCAAAGTGCAGTAGAACACTAGAACTTATTCCTCACATCTAACCATAATTTTATAACCATTTATCAACCTCTCCCTTTCCATTTCACCTCCCCTCCCTTCTCAGCCTTTAGTAACCACTGCTCTACTCTCTGCTTCCATGAGATTAGCATTTTTTGCACCCACGTATGAGTGAGAACATCCAGTGTTTGTCTTTCTGTGCTTGACTTATTTCACTTCTCCTCCAGGCTCATCTATGTAAAGCAGTGTTTATTTATTTATTTATTTAATTTGCAGAAATCAGAATACAATGTTAGGTATATAGTTATAACCTTACAAAACACAGGTCAGAAAATAAGAGCATCAACAGCGTACTATTTGTACAAAACTAAAATAGTGTTCTATTTATCTCTGAATGTCATTCAGATAAAAATATATCCCTACATTTACTTAATAACTCCAGAACTGTGTTACTTTATATAGATGTACAGTTCTTTTGTCAGCATTAGCCATTATCTAATGACATAAAAATCCCCTTTAATATCTGCTTCTTTTTCTTACCTTTTTAAAATTGTACTGTGGTAAGAACACTTAACAGGAGATCTACCCTCCTAACAGATATTTAAGTGTGCAATACACTACTGTTTATAGGCAAAATGTATAATTATTCATTTTGCATAGCTTCAATTTTATATCCATTAATTAACAACTTGCCATTTCCTTCTCCCCCCATCTCCTGGCAACCACCATTCTATTCTTTGCTTTTGTGAATTGACTATTTTACGTAGCTCATGTAAGTGGAATCATACAGTATTTGTCCTTCTGTGACTGGCTTGTTTCATTTATCATAATGATTCTCCAGCTTGCAAAATGTTCAGAGATAGTGGTACAGAATTCCCTGGGGAATTCTCACCTCACATTTCCCATAACTAATGCTGTAAGCATAGAAACAGACCCGTATACTAGCCCTCAGCTTTGTTTATTGTCCCCAAATTTTCATATACAGAAATATGGCCACAGAATAAGTGTGAAAAGAAGTATGGAAAAGAAAATGAAAAAGTCCCAGAGAACAAACTTTCCTTTTTAACTTTTCAACTAAAAATAGTACCATGTTCTTTGAGCGATGATACATCATGTGTAGGCTCTAAAATCAGAAAGTAAAGGTAATAATATTGACTCTAAGACTTATTCCATGAGTCACTTGGAACAAACATTTTAACTTTATACTTTTCAGTTTTCTCATTCATAACATTGTGATATCAGTATTGACTGTTCCCCAGGATGAAAAGATGAAATGAGACAAATGATGTAAAACATAAACATATCGCCATGTGATCTACTCCCAATATGTTATAGTTTAGTGATGATCATTGAAAAGGAAGGTTAAATTACCTAGTTAACAAAAGAAATAGTCCCTGCTTGCCTGCCAACTGATCTTCCAGGTAATCTCAGTGGGTCTCTAGTTCCCTCCTTTCGTGATTCATGTTTATTTTTTAGACATAATTTCTGGAAGCTTAAATGAGGTAGAAAAATCCCTAGAGATGGATGATATATTTTATTTGTCCTGTACATTTTGGTTCCCATATTTTTTTTCAGAATCTCTTATGAAATATAATCCAAAGGACAACTCTCTGACCTCTGCTGTCCAAGCTGTTTGTGGACATTTTATCCATTTTCCAAAGGATAGATGTTACTTATGAATAGATGGGTTCTCTGTGAATAGGGATTTTAAAGATGGATTTATATGCTGTAGATAAACTGTAAGAGTGAGATTAAAGATCAAGAGGTATCCTTAACTTCTCACAGTACTCTCAGTATGTGGTCATCTCCTCTTTGAAATAATAAATCATCCATCCTTACCCATGTGAGGCTGCCCTGAAAAGAAAGATTTGAGAATCTACCAGCTCCCTCTGCAGGATAAACAGGGCACATAAAATTTTAAATATTAAACTTTATTTGCAGATATTTCATCCAGTTATTTGTCATTGTGCTGTTGGAGCTTCTCAAAGGCAAGCACTGCTACGATTCCAGTGTAGTGATGGCAAAACCATGGAGGGCTTTCTCCATATGTCTGCTGATAACATGAAAAAAGGGAGTGTTCTGATACAGAGATGAGAGGATTGTAATGCATTTGTCCAGAATTAATTGAAAATTTTATATATGGAAGAGCTTAAAACATTTTGAATTTTTTTAGGAGTAAAGGATTAAAAAATGGAAAATGAGTGACTGTGTGTTGAAATAGTTAACACTCGATATAATAAGCAGGCTCCTTAGACCAATACGGCTGCATACAGTTTGATCTTTGTATCTTAGTGAATTTTAGCTTGCGAATATTTACATATATAAAAATAGATATATATTTTTATATACAAATAAATGAAATCTGATACTGAGTTGTTTAGCTTTACAGTTTACTACATGTTGTATTTTTCATAAATGGAAAAATGTTATGTTTCCTCAAGGAGGAAATCTCCAATAACTCTATTAAAAGTAACCTGCTTCCTCAATCACATTTATCTAGAAATAGCAACGTCACATCTAGGGTCATTCTCACTTGAGACATGATATGAATAGCAATTATATTCTATATAATTATAAGTTACATAAGTGTATAATTACATTTTATAAAATTATAAACATAATTTTAACTGATATTTGACACACAGCTATGAAATCTGTGACAGGTTTTGAGAGATGAACAAGCAATGTGATTCAGAACCTGCAAGCATGCAGAGGTCCAACCTCTTCAGCAACAGTCACTGAAGGAGAATAAACAAAGCTGCTGTGAGCAATGTTGTACAAAAAAATAAAGAGAGAGAAAGAGAGAAAGAAAGAAAAAAAGAAAACAAGCTAAGAGGCATGTACTCTCTAAACGCACTCTTTGAATACATAAATACAAATCTTTTTATATCTGGGTTTTTGTACTCCATACTGCCATTTTTAAAATGTGATTTAATTAAGGCTTCTTGGATATATTTTAGATTATGAAATTTTTTTCAAGTAATATTTAAAAATATTATGAACCAGAATTATATTTTAGAGGTCCCAGAAGGATATGTTTACCCATCTGTCACTTGTGTTAAGACAAACTCAACAAGTAAATGATTGCTAAATAATGTTAGCATACTGCCTTCCCATACGAGGGTTGACTAGTTGGCTAGTAAACACTTTTTTTTTTTTTTCCTTACAAGAAATAATTCTACTTTTTTCCCTTTGACAGTTGGATATTTTAACACTGGGCAATTTAGACTTCAATGTTGATAAAACACAAACACAGAGTTGAGTACCTGCTCTTGGTTGACGGTTCTCTGCTATTTCTTCAGAGACATAGAAGACAAGAGACAGAGAAACAGTTTATCAAAGGGAGCAATTTACAAATCCAGAGTACCCAGTAGAAGTCTGGATGGGACCATGTATTTAGAATATTTTTGGAGCTCAATAGGAAGAGAGATTGAATGATTCTTTGAAAATGTAGATCAATACACATTGAGATATATTCCATACAAGTTTTCCATTAATACATTCCTAGTAATTGTCTGAGAACAGAGAAGCAGAGGACATAAAAAAGATGTAATGCATATACAAAATATATATATAACATTTGTATTTGAGGACTTTATATTTAATTTGTTAAAGAGTCTCAAATTTAACTAAAATGTAAGTCCTATGGAAGCTAATTTTGTATTCTGATTTATTGATTGATATTTTCTAAGTACTTAGGTGAGTGTCTGACATACAATAGGCCTTTAATAAACAGTAGTTCAAAAAATCAATACAATATATAGGAAAAGACAATACATGAACTATCATAATGTTTCTGACAAAGCAAAAATCAATGTGAGATGAAAAGGTCTGGGAAGGAGTTATGGACAAATGAGGTTCAAATTGGGTCTTCAGTGGTAGATAGACAGAGATAGTCAATGCTTGTAGCAAAGTATATAGCAAATTTGGTGATAAGTGATAAAATCAAACATATTGAAGTGGAATATTCCTTAGAAGAGTAAGGAGAAAACAAACTTTTAACGGTAAGTTGGAGTGGAACAAGAAGATAGATTCTTTAGATCAGAATATAGCCTTCATTCCTTGTGAAATTGGGAGTCCATGAAAACTTTGGAATGAGACAAAGCCAAGAAAATTGGCAATGGAGACATCAGGCACTGGTGTTGACTGGCTTGCTGATTCTACTCGACCCCTTTAAAGTAAACTAGTTTCTGTTGACTAGGATGCATGGATGAGTGTGTGGTTGTCATTTTTACAGTTTACATCAATTTGTTTGAGAAGCTTCAGAAATAAATGAATTTCTTAATTAAACCAAAGATGTCTTGCTGCTAATTCTGGAACCAGGAAAAGATCAACATGAAGCAATAGCAGTTAATTGTTATTGATTGGTATGTTGATTGGTGTTAGTGAATTCCAGAGTGTCTGGCCATTAGTAAGGCAAAAAAAAAATAATAATAATAATAATAATCCAGTGACAACTTCAATTGGTTTTAAAGAAAAAGGAATAAAAATTCAGAGGAAGGAAATGAGATTTAAAATTCTTAGGAGAACTAAAGCTCTTCTCTTGATTGATTACCCCTGGAGAAAGGATATGAATTAATCTATATGGGTTGGAAATGTGACAGAAGTTGAAAAAGGTCCTAATCTTTCACAGTCTGAGTCACTGCTTCGCAACAGAACTTTCTGTGATGATCGAAATCATCTATAGAGGGGCCATTCTATGTGGTATCTACTAGCAGCATATGGCTACTAAGCACGTGAAATGCAGTTACTGGAACTGAGGAACTAAATTTTAATTTGTATTTATCTTGAATTAAATAAAATTTAAATAGCCTAGTGACTAGGGGCTATAATTTTAGACAGTGTAAATCTGAATGTTTTCCCTAGCCAAAAGGAGTAAAACTTTGGAAATTTTCCCATGGCTGGCTGTACAGAATAGGCTAAGGGGTGTTGCAGTAAAAGATAAATAAATAAATAAATAAATAAATAAATAAATATTTAAAAAGGATTAAGATTTTAAAAATCCTACAAATTCTAGAATTCCACTGTTTATAACCACAAAGATTCTGTCTCCTGTTCACGCTGAATTTTCCACATCAGTTTCAAGCTGGTAGCCAGGCCACAAAGCAATCTCTGGAACACTGCTAGTTGTTCTTGTAGAACAAAAGGGAAGCTTGTAAAACCACATGTTTCACTGGTTCTTAAAACTTCTGATCATTACTGACACATATGACATCTATTCATCCATATTTACGAAATGTATTTTTATACATCACACACACACACACACACACACACACACACACACATTTTAATTAGCCAATCATATGGTCACTCCTCAGTTCCACAGAGCAAGGATATAGAGCTCCCTCAGAGAGTCATAGGAATATAGATGAACAGTAATACAGTCCATCACAGTGGCCTAAACACAAAGAAAGAGATTATTTGTTGAATTCATGAATGATTATTTGGGGGCACATTCTGCGTTTCCAGACTTGATGCTATGAACCCATCTCCTGTAAGTATAGATATAACCATGAGATACGGCAAGTTAATCTTTTCCAGTATCATCTTTCCCCAGTTTTCACATGATCACATCCCTTTCATTCTTTACTTCTTAGTTTAAATATCACCTCCTCAGAAAGAACTCCTCAATATCCTAATTGAAATTATTGAACCTTGACACTTTTTGGTATAACATATGTGATCAATTAAATAGAATATATTCTGAATTTATTTTGTACATTTAATAGAACAAGTAGGAATAGCATTAGTCAGACTCAGACAGGCCCTTATTTTTAGGGTGACGAAGGCCCTTTGAATGTATATTTTACTTCCCTGTTACAGTGTAAGTTCCCTGAAGGCAAATTTAAAGATTAATTCATTCCTAATTTCCTGTAACTTAATATCCAGTTAACAAGTTGAATGATTTATTCAATGAATTATATTATATAAAGAATAATCTGAGTATTCTAAGCAATATTTATTATATTAGAAATATTAAACTAGACAAAATATAAAATATTAAATATAAAATGTTAAATGGAAGAACCTTTTAAAGCAAGGGACAGGGATAAAGTAACATTACAATACAACTAGTGAGACACAGTAAAATTTTGCTTCCTTTTTAGAAAAAAAAAAGTCACTCTTTAAAGTTATATCTCAATAATTGAAATAAAAAGGGCAGACTCTTGAGCAATTTCCAACTTATGCTATAATAATCCTAACAGATTTTGTCTCAAGTAAGTTAGATAATTGTTTCTGAGTTCCTCAATAATTATTTTGGGGATATATTAGTTTATTCTTACTCATTCGTATATTTGGAATAATGAAAAATTTTCTAAACCACGGGTACTTCACATAAGTCAATTTTGTAGGACTAGTGTGAATGAATCAACTAATGTTTTATTTTTTTTTTAACCTACATAACTGTGTCGTTGGCCTTCTTCACTGATATTATAACCTATGATAAATACTATTATAATCTATTCCCATAGCTACTCTCCCATTCTGGTTAAAGGGCCCGCCTTTTCCTCCCTTCCTTCTTGTTGACTCTCTTTGGACCTGGGCGTCTTCTCCTTCTGTCTAAGTAAATATAATAATGTCTGATCAGCTATCTTTGACCTTCTACTTAGTCAGTGAATATTTTTTGGAATATGCCAGATTAATACTCCTAATTTGCTTATTTTAGTAATTTATTCTATATTTATATCCAGCAGTGCTACATTTTATTCTAGCAGCATAAAAAAAGAATAAAAATAATGGTGCAATTCCTAATGCATGAAACAGATAAAAGTGGTTATTTTGTGTTAGTACATTTTATAGGTTTATATTTATTACCTTTTATTAATATAAAGACAATGGATGAACACAAATAGATTCCTTCAATGAGGATAAGCATTTGAATATGGGGGTATGGATGCCAGCCACAATTAATGTAATTGGTGGGGTTCAGTGGATAAAAGATTGGAAGTAGGAGCCAGAAATTGTTTTAATAGATTTTTTTACACTAGAATTTTTTAATCAGATACTTATATACCAATGTCATTGATTCACATAAGAGAAAAAAATCTCCACACCTATTGTTCTTAAAGCATAGAGGAAGAAGCAGACAGTAACAGAGAAGAGAGACAAAGTCAGATTGAAAAGATTGAAATGACAGAAATGAACATGGCAATTTAAAGAATCTGTCTAGGAATTTTCTGTAAGGACTGATATTTAAACTGCACCTCAATTATGAGAATTCATTAGCCATGCTGAGAACTTGGACAGAAGGATAGGTCTTCAGGCTTCGGGACAAACGAGCAAAAGGTTGCCGCCACGCGAGCGGTGGTCATATCCTCAGAGATGATCAGAGCCATGTTGCAAGGAACTTAGGGAGCAGGATGCTGGACGAGGTCAGAGAAGGGGCAGATGCCAAAGTATAATGAGAATTCCCAGGCATGAAAGGAGCCATCCATGAGCTGTAAGCCCAGAGGCACATGAGCTGATCTTGTTTAGCTGTATTTGGACCACTTTGATTAGAATGGATCAGATGACCTAAGCAGAGAGCACTGTTGGGAGAAGGTCAAGAGTCTAGAAATCCTGTCATTACCTGGGCATGAGTTAGTTAAGCCATTGAATCTCTAGAGGCCTCAGTTTTCTCATACATAAAATGAAGTATATGACAAGATGTTTGTATCAGCTTTCTATAACTGCTGTATCAAATTACCACAAATTTTGTGATTTCAAAAAAAATAAAAAGCATACACACACAAATGCACTATTGTACCAATCAGAGCTTAGAGGTCTGATGTGAGTCTCACTAGATTAAAAGCAAGAAGTCCTCAGTGCTGAGTTCCTTATCTGGAGGCTCTAAGAAAGGATCTGTTTCCTTGCTTATCCAGGTTGTTGGCAGAATTCAGTTTCTTGTGATGATACAACTGAGGTCCTTGTTTCCTTGCTGGCTTGTCAGCTGAGGATCATTCCCAGCTTTTAGAGGCCACCTGTGTCCATAGGCTCAAGGCTCCCTTCCTCCATCTTCAAAGCCAGCTGTGGCAGATAAGGTCCTTTTCACGATGCGTGTCTCTCTTGTCTCTCATTCCATTGCCTCGTCTCTTGGACCCCATCTTCTGGCTTCCTCTTCCACTTTTAAGGGCATGCATGGTTACTTTGGGTCAAACCAGATAATCCAGGATAATCTTCCTATTATTGGCTGATTAATATATACTTATATTAACCTTAACCTTAATTATTTTTGCCATGTAACGTGACATACTCAAAAGTTTTGAGAATGAAGACCTGAATGTATAAGAGATGAGTAAAGGGACATTATTCTTCTTAACACAATGTTTTCTTTTTTTTTTTTTTTATAAATTATTATTTATTTTTATTTTATTTTTTTTTTTTTGAGACAGAGTCTCACTCTCTTGCCTGGAGCAAGTGCCGTGGCGTCAGCCTAGCTCACAGCAACCTCAAACTCCTGGACTCAAGCAATCCTACTGTCTCAGCCTCCCAAGTAGCTGGGACTACAGGCATG
>CAUYSK010047467.1:0-22436 GCA_963575035.1 Avahi laniger | reverse complement strand
AATGCAAATCAAAACCACAATGAGGTATCACCTAACCCCAGTGAGATTGGCCCCTATCAAAAAATCACAAAACAACAAATGTTGGCGAGGATGTGGAGAGACAGGAACACTCTTACACTGTTAGTGGGACTGCAAATTAGTGCAACCTCTGTGGAAAAGAATTTGGAGATACCTCAGAGAGCTAAAAATAGAAATACCATTCGATCCAGCAATAGCACTATTAGGCATCTACCCAAAAGAGCACAAAACATTCTACTATAAACACATCTGCACTCGAATGTTCATGGCAGCACAATTCACTATTGCAAGAATGTGGAAACAACCGACGTGCCCGTCAATCCATGAGAGGATTACTAAAGTTTGGTATATGTTTACAATGGAATATTACTCAATCATAAGAAACGACAGTGATCTATCATCGCTTATACTTTCCTGGATTAAACTTAGGCCCATGATGCAAAGTGAGGCACCACAAGAGCAGAAGAACGGGATCCATTTGTTCTCACCATCAAATTGGTACTAACTGATCAACACTAGTGTGATCACATGGCAGAAATACTTTCTAGGGATTAGGGGGATGGGGGGGGCAAATCTGCAACTAAATGACACGAGGAGCACTAAAGTGATTGTAGGGCACGCCTTTAACCTACATTTGGGTGAGACAAAGACATAAAGTGTAACCAGAATGTTTGTACCCTCACAATACCTTGGAATAATAAATAAAAAAAAAATGTGGAAATTTGAACACAGAGACACACAGGAACAGAGCGGAGACAATTGAAGAGACACAAGGAAAGTCATCATCTGTAAGCAAAGGCCTGGAACAGATCCTTTCCTCACAGCCCTCAGAAGGAACCAACTGTGCTGACACTTCAATTTTAGATTTCTAGCCACTGGAACTATGAGACAATACATTTCTGCTGTTCTAAGCCACTCAGTTTGTGGCATTTTGTTACAGCAGTCCTAAGAAACTGAAATACACTAAGTGAATCATTTTGTGAGCAGATGGCATTATTACATCCCCATAAGAGGACCTGAGTTATTAAACTAAATTCTTGATCCACAACAATTGTGAGATAATAAATGTGTAGGCTTTTTATTTTTATTTCAGCATGATATGGGGGTACAGATGTTTAGGTTACGTGTGTTAACCTTGTCCCCCCAAATGTGTAGTTTTAAGCCAGTAAGTTTTGGAGTAATTTGTTATGGAACAGTAGATAACTAATAAAACAGGCTAAATTCAATAATCTCATTAGTATATTTTGCATGTATAGTCTCTATTGTGATTTGTATAATTGAGAACTATGCCAATTTTTATTGTAATCTTTGTGCTATTCTCCTTGATTATCAAGTACTGTCTGTACAATAAGCTTTTTAAGATTTGCTGTAATTTTTTTCTAGTTGTCAATTTTGTCTTTTAATTTTGTTTGAGATGTTACATACGTTTATGTATTTTAAATATTATGTGCCTAGTAAGTCTATAATCTTTGTTTAAACATTGACATTATGTTTAAGACAACGTTTTCTATCAAAACTGAAAATCAAATAGGATTATTGCCTATATTTCATTTTAATTGATCTGGAAATTACTTTGGTATACTATAGGAATTCATAGATCTAAAATATTTCTTGACAAATGGTTAACATGTTATCTTAATATCTCTTTTGAGCAACCTTGTATTTGTGGTTTTTGAAATGTCACAGTTATGACATTCCCAGCTCATAAATAATTATGTTGATTTCTAAGTATTCTATTTTGTTCCACCGACCTGATAATTTGTACTATTTCCTTCACTCTCTTTCCTTACTGGACATTGAACAAAGCTTCTATCTCAGAGGGGTGTGCAGGGACAGAGAGCTGCAAGGGCTGCAGTGTTTAATAAGCTGGCTGTAGCTATGGGGAGAAGTAGTGATACACAGTATGAAGGCTGCGTGGAAGCAAAGACTCTGAGCAGAGTAGCCACTCAATATATACAAGAATTAATAAACAAATATAATATTCTTCTCCAAAGAGGCACCTATTTGCACACTGTTTTCCATTTTGTTTTAAAATTCTTCTTGTCATTGGTGATGTGGGGATGGAGTGCTATCTTTCACTTTGTGCTGATACTGTTTATTTTTGGATTATTTTTGTTTCCCCAAATATTTGCGCTATCTACTTAAACAGATTACTCCAACAATCATAATTTACTTATGCAAATTCAAAATATTGAAATGTTCATTTTACATAATATTCATTCATGCATATTTTTATTTTTAAAAATATATTATTATTGTCTAATGCTTTGTTAAATTGTTTATTAAATACAATTTCTCCCTCTCCATTACATAAGAATAAGTATGGAAATTATTAATAGATTTTATAATTTTATAATGGAATGACAAAATAATGCTAATTTGAAGTCTCTTTCAAGAGAAAAATGGTTTTTCTTCCAAAGTAACTTGTAGACTCCAAGTGAAAATTGAGACAAGTTATTGTAAGTTTGTAACATTTTAAGAACAGCATTTGCAATGGCAAGATCCATATTCAAAATAGCATTGTGCTATCTTGGACACATCACTAAAAATTTCATGCAGTGTCTCTAAAATTTATAAGCTGTTTTTATGGGATTGATTTAATTTCATTTGAATTATTAAGCATTATTTTCTCTGTAAATAATGATAAAATTATAAAAAAATAATTAAAATTTTTTAAATGTGCAGTGTGCCTAAATAAGAAGGGTTTTGGAAATAGAAAATATGGAGGGAAAGGAAAAAGATTGAGGTAAAATATAAAAATATTTGATAATGGAACAGTGCCTCACATTTTTTAAGATGTTTAAATTTAAAGATGATTCTAGTTTGCCTCAACATAAAAATAATAGAGCAAAAACCAGGTATTCATAAGATTTTCTCAAGATGGAAACTAATTATTTGCTTTTACTATTGTACTTTCAGTCAAAATTTTCCATAATTGGTTTTGAGCTAGAACAGAATCCTTTTTCTAGCAACTGCTATAGGTTTGAGACAGGATTATTCTAGAGCTTAATTGTTACATAGAAATGAACTATTTGTAAACCTTCTCTTATAAGAGAATATTCCAACTCTGAGTTTCTCTAAGGATAAAGAGGTCAAGTACAGACACCTCTTACAACTTCATTTACCACAGAGCCAAATGTCTGTTCTTTACCTCCAGGATTTAAACATGGGAGCACACAATAGTTGTAAGGGCTTAGTAGAATGATATCATGGAGTATGTATTGATGGCTATATTTTTTTTTTATTGTGCATTTTAAAATGGTAAGCTTTAACCTGAAATCTTTCCCCAAGAAACAGAGATATTTGCAACAAGGAAGAAACCATTACTGACAACCATAAAAAAATTGGCATTAAAATTTACATTATGATGTAGAATGCATAAAAGCAATTTTAAAATGTAAATCATTAATACTTACCTTTCTACTCTCATTTAATATCAATCCAAATTAAACCAAAACAAATAAAGTGCCAATAAATTACTTTAAAAAACAATTGCCTATAAAATGTAAGTATAAGCATATATTTATGTTCTGGGTTGCAAAAAAGGACAACTTAATTTAGATGTCAATCTGAAGGTCAATCAATAATTAGTTTATAGCAATGTAAAATTGTAAAAAATGACAAATATACAATGTTCAACATACATCAAATATGTTCTAGTGTTACCTAATTTTTGCTTTAATACTGTTGATAATATCTTCTTATCCTCTTAAAAGAACTTTCTATGAAGATTAATGTAGCATTCACTTCACAGCACATTAATGTGGACGACATTATTACTTTGAGTTCCAGGAATTCCCAGTGGCAAAGCGCATTAAATCATAACATCCACACACTGCCTTTTTAGTTCTCCTGACATGTTAGCCTCAGAGGGTCTCTAAATTCGGCAGTGACATTATGCTGTGACTTCGTGCTCCAAATTTGATTGGAACAGCAGCAGATTTGTATTTAAAAGAAAATGTGCCATATCTACTAGATCAAAATTATTGAAATTTTATTATATTTATTATTTCTTTACAAGATTTCCATGGGAACAGCTAGGCTTCATTTTAAACGGTCATGAAGAAATGCACTAAATTTTATATTCTTTATTTTCATATAATCTTAATATCCTTAAATCTCTTTTTTTCCCCCCAACTTTATCAAATTTGTTAATAATTTTTAGACTAATCTATTCCTAACTTTAAAAAGCATTAATATTTATCAGTTAATGCTCTTTAATCTTAATGGTTCACCAGATTTGCGTATGAGTAAAAATGGACAGAGTTTATGTAGACCTTATATCATATATCTTTTAACCAAAGTAATTCTCAAGCAAGGTTAGATTTCATCATATGTTTTGGTTCTATTTTAACTAACAACATTATTCATCAAGCTAAGTAAATGTTTTCTCTCCAAAGATCCCAGACGTCTACTGTGCTAAATATCTTGGTGTTTGTGTATGTTTTCTTTTTTTCAGTTTCCCTGAGAGTGGAAAGCAAGAAGTAGAAGAGAAGAGTCAGAGAAAGCGTTGAGATTTGGCATGCCATGGTAAAAAATAAATCATGATTCACCACATGTTCAGAGGTTGAAGTATATGAGTCCAAAAGTAAAGTGGACCACAGGAAATACACTATCAGGAATTAAAAATAATCTTGAGGATATTTGGATTATTCAGGCTCTAGGATTAGGGAATTCGGGATGAACATTTCTAGATTTCAGTGGCTCAGGTTGCTCAAAATAATATATAACTAACATGGGTCTTGCTATTGTTATTATTGTTGTGACAGTAATAATTATTGTAGTTATTGCTATGAATTAAGGGAAGCCTTGACAAATGACAGGGCACATATACAATGGAAAATACAAGTTAATCACAGACTGTACGCTACTTAAAACACTGGCTTTTACAGAACCTTGTAATTTGAGCTTTCCACAACCTTTAAAACATCCTCCAATGTAACTTGAAGTTAAGCCAACTTCAATTATAAATATCCAAACACAAGACAATATAAACAAGTCATGTCTAACTTATTTTAATATATAGTTAGAGAACTATTTACCCGACAGATGACATCACTGTAATGTGAAATATTTCATCAGAAGAAAAGGATTACAAATTTTACTAGAAGATAAGTAAAGCTGTATTATGACTGTGATCTAAACAACTTATAGGTCCACCAAGAAGAGGAAAAACAACTCTTGGGAACAAATCAGAAAAATGAATTATTATCAGATAATATACAAGACATGAAAGATATTAAGGACTGATAAATTTCATGTTCTCCAGTAATTCTCTTTAAAAATAGTATTAAACATGGTAATAGCTAACATATATTGAGAGCTTATAGACTAGCTATAACTAACATTTATATTGCTAAAAAAAAAATAGATGGAATTCCACTATGTTGCCCAGACTCGAGTGCAGTGGCTGTTCACGTGTATGGTCATAGCACACTGTAGCCTCAAACTCTTGGGTTCAAACAACCCTCCGGCCTTAGCCTTCCAAGTAGCTGGAATTACAGGTGCATGCCATCACTCCTGGCCAATTTAGGTTTTATTGCTTATTATTTGTACCAATATTTTTACAAATAAGGAAACTGAGGTGAGGTTATGTAACTTGCATAAGTTTTCTCAAGTTATTAGAAGCAGAGCATGGGGCTTATCTGAGTAAACAATACATTCGTTTGATTAATTTTATTGAGTACCTAGTATGCATCCGAAAATTGAGTATTGAGACATTATCAATGGATAAGAAACATATAGCCCAAGTATATATAAAAACCTGTTACATGCACCAGCTGACAGACACTGTATTTTCCAAATTACCCTTTTCTTCCCTATGGCCATAACACACACATGCACACACACATGCACACACGCACACACACATGCACACACACTGTTGCTGCCTCTCTGGTTCTGGATACTGTACAAAGGGCATAATGGCCTGGATAGCATTAATGCACAAAAATGATGAGAACCACATTGTGGTAGAGATTTTCCACTTGTTCAGGGATTTTATAAATATAGAAAAAGGCATTCATTCCAAACATAAAGAAGATTTTTTTTCAAGAATGTATTATCTGTTTGAAAGCATAGTGAGAACTATTAATAAAATCATCCCTATCCACCAAGATGTCTACCTTATGCTACTTCACTATCTTCATCAAATTAATTTTACTATTCCTGGAAACTCTTTCTGAGAAAGAAAATAGTTCATTCTAAGAACTTTCTAAAGGATTTGCTAGCTGTAGAACAACACATCATAGAGCAAAAGTGTTCAGATCCCTCACCTCAAAATCCTCTCCTTGCTGTGTTCACCAATCCTAAACTATGATATCAAGATCCTCATGAAATCCTATCAAGCCCCTGCATTGAAAATCTCACCATGATTCAGGCTTGAGAAACTCATAAATATGACCTTGCCCCTCTCTCTCAGCATTGCTACTAAGACTTTGTTGAGGTAATACTCTCTCTTACCATGACAAGCACAAGCCCAGCTTTGCATTGTGAACAGAGTGTCTTGATGATATTTTGGGGAATCAAGATTCAACAATAGGTTTGTTAAATTCACTGAAAAATAGCCAATTTTGTCTAGCATGTTGTGTTTTTAAGTTGTATCTAGAATATATGATCCCCGTGATAATTTTTTTTTTTGAAAAATCAGGATAAGACATACTTTCAAGAAGACTAATCCATGATAATGGAAAGCAATAGTTGTTATAGGAAAACCACTCTCTAGTGATGAAAATACGTTACAATTAAATTAAAATAAATGAAAGAAGACAGTTGATTATAATCATCCTTTATATTTAAGGTGAGATACTCTTTTTGTAACATGTCTGTAGATCTTTAATTTTTAAAAATGTGTCCTTGTTTTTCTCTTTTTTTTAGGCAAAAAGTGAAAAGTCTATTTTTTTCTTGTTGATTTTCCTGAGTTCTATATAGATTCTATTTATCAGCCCTTTATTGGATATGTAGCATGCAAATATTTTCTACCATTCTGTAGGTTGTCCATTCACTCTGATGGTAGTTTCCTTGGCTGTGCAGAAGCTTTTTGATTTGATCAGGTCAAGTGAAGTATCACAAAAATAGAAAAAACAAGCACCGCATGTACTTACTGTTAAATGGGTACTAACTGATCAACACTTATGTGCACATATGGAAGTAACAATCACAGGGCGTCGGGCAGGTCGGGCAGGTGGGAAGGGATGGGTAATTTCACCCCTAATGAGTGTGATGAGTGGTGTCTGGGGATTGGGCACACTTGTAGTTCTGACTTGGGAAGTGCAAAGGCAAAATATGTAACCAAAGCATTTGTACCCCTCTAATGGTCTGAAATTTTAAAAACTGAATTAAAAAAAGAGCAAAAAGTCTATTAGATGGAGAAAATACTGGGAAAGTTTTTTCCTGCAATAGGTAAAGAAGCAGAGTATAGTAAAAGGTGATGCAAGAGTCCTGGAATCAGGAGCCAGCAACCCATTGGAACAGGAGACTATGGAATAGAAACAACTAGCAAATACTGGAATGGGCCTCTTTCTGGAATCGCCATATGAACTGGAATCAGAAGCCTGTTTGTTGCTAGCTTTGCCTTTCTCTAGATGTGCTATATATCATAAATTTGAACTGTATTTCTCATCTGATGTCAGGTTTAAGTGGGATAAATATTTCAAAGACATTTGTAAGTTTAAAAAAATGCTTGAGGAGCTTTAATAAATTTACCTCCTATTTGCTATCTTCCAATATCTTATTTATATATTCAAGTATAGAGAAGAGCTATTTCAATGTTGGCCTATAATACTTCTTTTCACTTATTTTTTTCTATGTTAATTTTATTTCTACTGAAGTAGAATTTACAATGTAAATCACATTATCCTGGTTATACAAAGCAATGTATTTTTAATCTACCATCTCATAATTTTCATCTTATTCTTTTTCCTTTTTAAAAAAACCTCTGCTTTATTTTATACAACCACTTCCATAGTTGATCTATTTCATAACTAATAATTCTTTCCTTTCATTTTGAAAAATATGTGACTTACAATATCTGAAATAAATTTTAGGAAAGAATAAATTATTTTTTATATGCCATTCACAACAGAAAAAAATCTTAAAATAGGTTTTATGGTATATGATATTTCTGGAGTTTCCTTAGTTTTATCAGATGTATATATTTTCCTCACATATTGTATTATTTCTCAAATATTATCATGCTACTGAGGCAAAATACGAGTGTAAATGCCCAGCATAATGCGTATTTAGTTTCGCTAGAGTAAGTGAAATTATTTTGTGATAAAATACCACTATGCCCAAAGATAAATTTCTCTTTTGTATGTGTCACACATAAATGTTAAAGCAGTTACTCTTCTGAGTTTAGCTATAAATGCAAGAAAAAAGTTATGTGGATATCCACTTAGAGTTTTTAAAACGTTTACATACTCTCTTATCTAACACAACCCTGAAGAGTTTTTATTGATTTCAGGGTTCTGGCCTGATTAAGGAAAAGCTTGCATTTGGATTTTCACAGGCCAATGAATACTAAAACTTCAATGTTTAAGACACATTCAGAATGTGAAAGGCAATCTCTTTTCCTTGACAAATCTAATTAATTCTATCCTTCTCCATGGTGATACCAGGAGAATCAGAAGCCTGAAAGTCATCTTCAAAGCTTTTTTAATACCATTTCCAATTGAATAGATCATGTGGACATATAAATTTTACCCCATTAATATCTTTCCAAAGGTGGCCTACTATTTTTTAAAATTCCCATTGCCTCTTTGCTAAATTTAGTTCCTCATTACCTCTTTTTTGCATCATTGCTATAATCTTCTGAAAAAGACCTGCCTTTGTTAAATTAGTGCGATGCACACCTCCCGGGGGATGGAAACGCTTGAAGCTCGGACTTGGGGGGGAGGTGGGACAAGGACAACATACGTAACCTAAACATCTGTACCCCCATAATATGCTGAAATAAAAAAAAAAAAAGAATTCTAGAAGACAATGTAACAAAAGCTCTTCTAGATATTGGTCTAGGCAAAGAATTTATGACTAAGACCCAATGCCAATTACGGCAACAATAAAAACAAATAAATATTACTTGATAAAAATAAAAAGCTTCTGCACAGCCAAGGAAATAATCAACAGATCAAATAGAATACCTTCAGAATCAGAGAAAATATTTACAAGCTATATATCTGATAAAGGCTAATAACCAGCAAACTTGAAAAAGCAAATAATTCTTCATGAATTTTTTCAAGGGATAGTGTATGAGAATTGCTGTTTCCTGTGTGGTATTAATCAGACGGCTCCCATTTCAAATACATTTTGTGATCTGGGGTAGTGAGAGCAGAACACAAAGAATTTTTCTGACTCTAAAAATACTTTTATCTCAGCAAAGGCCTTGGAAGAAGTCCTCCAGACTCAGCGCATACTGAAAATTTGAGTGTGACTCAAGCTCATTGTGACATAACGGTTACCAGGCTGTAATTATAATATATGAAAAGTTGGTTATTTTTTCATTAGGAGAATGGTTTAAAGGCTAAAAATGTTTTAAAGTACAGGTTGAGTATACCTTATCGAAATGGCTGGGACCAGAAGTACTTTGATTTCAGATTATAAACTTTGAAATATTTACATATGCATAATGAGATATCTCGGGGATAGGAACCAAGTCAAAACGTGAAATGCATTTATGTATACACCTGATACACACAGACTGAAAGTAATTTTATACAATATTTTCAATAATTTTTTGAAGGACCCAAAGTTTGTGTTAATACTTACATGTGGAATTTTCCACTTGTGGAGTGATTCAGCACTTAAAACTTTTAGATTTTCTATTTTTGATTAGGGGTGCTAAACCTGTGTAAAATTTAAAGTTCTTTTGAAAATGTTTTGCACTAATCTAAGACCAATGAGGTTTCTCAAGTTTTCTTAAGGAACTTTTTAAAGCATGGATAGCAAATGCTTCTCTGATTAAGTCGGACCGTCTGAAAACTCTTCCACATTTACTACATTATTGCTGGTAAAGTATGACCCTTTGTTATAATGATGTTGGCTTAAATTGAGGAGTTTTAGAGGAAACTGGAATATGAAATTCACTTTATTTACAGCAGATATATTACTGATGATACTTCTGACTTCAAAGCAGAGCTGATTAAAACAAAGGTCATATTGTCATTGCGTGGAAGCAGAGATCACTCAAAAAAGGGAATGTGTACCATTTTACGGTTCCGGTATAGTCTTGTCGTTGTTTGGTTAGAAACACTGTTGATATTGGAAATGTTACTAAGTTTTCTCTGCCCATGTCTGCATCCAATGAAATGAGGTCTTGGTTTTGGTTAGGACCATCACTGATTGCAAGCAGGACACATTTTTATTTCCACATATTTTGTGGGGCAGAAAATTCTTAGTTTTTAGTACCGGAGACACTTTTGCTTCTCCCCAGCCACTGATTTGTTTTCATGTTATAGGTTCTAGAAATTGTGTAAAGGACCATGGCTCCATGTTCTCAGAGACCGCCAGAGATGAAAGCTCAGAGATGAATTTCCAATCCCAACTATCAAGTTTGCAGCGTTAGCACATCCGTTTTAAACCGATGCCTAACCGCTGGCTTCATCTTATTTTTCCTAATCCTCTTTTCTCTTTACTGAGTCTATGGCTTACTTCTCTTTTTTCTTTATGTACTTTGAAATCATATCAGATATGTTTTAGGTAGAAGCAGAGAGTAAATAAAAAATGCCAAGCTTGGATTGTCTTGTATTTTTTAACTCCGAGCCAGGGTAAGAAAAAGGTAGGCAGATGTTACGGATGCAGATGAGAGAAATGGAGAATGCTTGAAAACGTAAGCTAATATCCAGGACTGTGCCTGATTCTGAACCAGGCCCCACGTTTACTGGCCTTGTAACCTGTAGCAAGTCATTGAACTTTCTCAATCATTTTTTTCCTCAAGTTTAAAGTAGAGAATATAATGCCGTGCCAATATAATTAGGATAAAACAAGAAAACTGATGTCAAAGACTTCTGGTAACTTTACACAACACTGTGTGAATATTTTGTTTAAAATTTAGTGCCAAATGCTTTGTGCGCAGAAGGCATATTGCTTAAAGAAATTGGTATCTACCTGTTTTAGATGTTTTTATTATTAACAACTTTGAAGCCAAATATAATTATAATATACAAAAGTAGAAGGGAAGTGGGCTTCTAAATTTTCTAATAATAGTAATACCAAGGAGTTTTTAAGATAAGTGAAAAGCAGTAGAGTTTTATAATGGCCTTGGAAATAGTAAAAAAGAAGGATTAAGAAGAGGTATTTTTTTTTAAGGTGACTATAAAAAAATCTTTCACTTTTCCTTCATTTTAGAAAGCAAGAATCACAATTATAAAGCAATTATGCAAAACCAGCCATGCTCATAAATACTAATTTAATGAGCCCTGATTCAGACTTTAAATGATGCCATTAAATGGTAATTTACTTATTCTCTTTAAAAAGAGTTTACATTGATTCTATTCATTTCCTGGCCTTTGGGTACATGGAGTCCAATTTCCTTGATTAAAAAGGACTCACTGGTGGGTTCTGTGTAAGATCCTGATAAGAAAGCAAGCAGATAAACTATCACAGAACATTATGGAAAACGGCATAGAAGTATCTATAAAGAAATAAAATATGCTCTTAACGTATATACCAGGATTGCACATTAAGGTAAGTATTATGTCCTAAAAAGAGTCATGGAGAGATATTGTCCTCGTTTCTATACTGTCGCTGATAAAAATGTATGTGCAGTTCATCTTCTGTTATTGCCTGCAGAGACAGTTTGGAAGCAACAGATGATAATCATTTTTATATCAAAGTCCCGTGTCCATGTCAGCCACACATCGCGCTCTGCCCCAGAGTCGCCCCTCGTATTCAATCAGTGTGTCTCTGAATGAATGACCTTTGTGGTTTGCAAATACCAAATCTCCCTTTCAGGTCGCAAGCTTTGCTGCCACTGAGGATCTGCAGACATCAGGAACATGCTGTGGCTGAGTTCCACCTCTGCCTCCTCTCGTGGCAGTGTCCTTAAGAAAGCACTAGCTGTCCCACAGGAGGCAACACTCGCTGGGGAAGAAATGGGCTCCTCTCCTTGGGAAGCAGCCAGTCGTCCTGCTTCAGAGTCACACTTGAATACACTGTGCATGCGTAAAACTAATGCAAAACATTTGCAAAGACGTCGTACATTGCTATTCTTTACTGAAGAATTCAACCCATTTTATGCTATTAAAGAATATTGGAATGTTAAGTTTGCAGAAAACTGGTGTTACAAAGCCTGAGTATTCCAAAGAAGCACAGTGAATTAAGATGGTAGAAATTTACTTTGATTCCCATTCTTCCTTAAGGAAAGAGACCACAGGCCCACCTAGAAGCTTTCAGTTTTTCCCAGGTAACCACTTTAGAAGGTGATTTAGAATAGTGGCCAGATTTGTGTTTCTTTCTGTCCATCCAGCGTCAGCCCCTGTGACCAGGGTAACGATAAGGAAAAGGGAAGATCGTCATGAAAGTTGAGGAAACTTGGATCGTGATGACAGGAGTGTGGGCAGTTCAAAATCTGAGTATGGACTGTCTAGTTGTAAGGCACAGGACGAGATAAGGATCCAGGTAAGATAACTTTAGAAACCTTACTTTTGGCTTATTTTTCAATACATATTGTCATAGAGACAGCAAAAGGAAGAATTGGGAGAAGGTTCTAGACAAAATTTAAATGATGTGTCTTATGAAATCTATGTGAGATTTTCCCTGACAGAAGCCTTGTCAGGAAACTTGCCAGATTCTTGTAACACTACAGATGCCCGGTGGTTAGTAGAACGTCCAAAGTTTCAAAGTTCCTGTAAGTAACACTTGCATCTGTCCAACAAAAAGTCCTGGTCTCTACAGGGCCACGGATACCAGGTTGAGGGGTTCTGGTAGCACCGATGCATCCTACAGCCGAGGCCATTTCGGGCCTGCATGTAGTTATGAGCATATGGAAAACAAAAAAATATATACATATATATATATATTGTACATGTCTAGGGAAGAAAAGACTAAAGCTTTTGGGTAGTTTTGGTCTTTGTTGAGATTGTTTTTTTTTAATTGTAGTAAGAACATTTAACATAATATGTACCCTCTTAACAAATTTTTAAGTATGCCATGCAGTATCACTAAATATACTAAGAAAGCATTGAAAAAGATAAGTGTTGGTGAGGATGTGGAGAAACTGGAACCCTTGTATACTGTTAGTGGGAATGTAAAATGGCACAGCCGCTAAGGAAAGCTTTATAGAGTTCCTCAAAAAATTAAAAATAGATCTTCCATATGATGCAGCAATCCCATTTCTGTGTACTTATCTAAAAGAATTAAAATCAGCATTTTGAAGAGATGGTATTTGCAATCCTGTGTTCATTGTAGCATTATTCACAACATCCAAGATGTGGAAACAAATTAGGTGTCCATTGACGGATGAATGGATAAAGAAAATGTGGTATATACATATAATGGAGCATTATTCGGCCTTTAAAAAGAAGGAAATCTTACACTATGCGATGACATAAAGGGAGTTGGAGGACGGTATGTTAAGTGAAACCAGACAGCCACACAAGGACGAAAACTGTATGGCTCCACTTCTATGATGAGTGTAACGTAGTCGAACTCATAGATGCAAAGAGTAGAAAGGTGGTTGCCAGGGGCTGGGGACAGGGGTAATTAGGAGTCGCTATTCAACAGGTTAGAATTTCAGTTACGCAAGACAAGTGATTTCTAGAGATCTGCTGCGTAACATTGTGCCTATTGTCATTGTTGGTTTTTTTGTTTGTTTGTTGGGTTTGATTTGGTTTGGTTCTTCATTTCTTTTCACGGTATAAATAGTATGCATTGACGCAAACCCTACATAGCTCTCTAGAATATTTATGGGAGAACAAAGAGCTATAACACGCCAACTATCCAGTCCTGCTCCTCTGCACTCTACTGCAGAGTGATATATCTTAAAGACAGATCTGATCATCTTATGCTCCCGCCCTGACACTCTGTTCTGCTCAGCAGCCCAAAGTCCTGAGCAAGACACAACTGCCCTTTTGCTGTGGCTGCTAACAGCCACGCTGGCTGCATCTCTTGACTCTTTCCTCTACACAGTCCATGTTCCGACCATGCTGAACCATTGACTTCTCTGAATGTGAATACTGCTTAACACTTCCTTGCCTCATAAGACATTCTCCGGCCAGAGTCCATTTCCTGGTCCACTTTTTTTTGCCTTGATGATAGTATTTGTATTCCTAGGCTCCTTATTTTCCTATCACTTTGGGGAAGCCTTTACTGACTTAGCCACTGTTCTGAGTTAGATGTCCCTTCTTCTATACACCTATTATTTGCTGACCAGCATCCATTGTGCCTCCATTCTATTGATAGTATAATGGACATCCTTAAAGAAATGTTTCCTATCCCAAGCCTCAAGTTTGCATGGGACTAAAGGGTTGCAGGATGCAGGACAGGGCAAACCAGGATGGTTAATCACCCTACCAGGAGTAAATATTCAATAAATTATTTCCTGTTTTCAAAGGAATTAGAATAGCTCTTGAGATCTGAACACATATGCTGTTAATAGTAGCACTATAATTAAGAGTTTAAAAAAAATCCTGGAAACAACCTAAATGTCCATGGACTGGAGAATGCATAAGTATATTGTGAATAAATATGCTCTAGTGCAGTCACACAATGGAATATTACATAGAAGCAAAAATTAATGGACTGCAGATGAACACAACAAATAGATTAGAGTTACAATTTATATTTGCTGCATACAAAAGAATACATGTGAAATATATATCAAATACATTTTAGAATATACTAAACAGGAAAGAAAAAAGACTTCCATTATCAATCAATAAATGGAGAGTTGTAGTGTTAATTTCACTGCCAGTACTATTTCTACCATCACTATTATACGTAGCTGCTATTTTTGAACTCTCATTCCTTGTCACATACTATGATAAGCACTTTATATATGCTATCTCATTTGATTTTACTTTCTTAGTAACTCTCCACCTTACAGGTGAAGAGGGTATAGATACGGAGGTATAGAAATAGTAAATGCCTTACCCAAGAATACACATCCAGTTAATGCCAAAGTCATTTTTCAAACTTGGCCCTACCTGGATCCAAAGCTCATATTTGTTCGGTGGACTATACTAATAGTCCATCTAATGATCGAAATTACCTGTTAATTTGTACGCTCTGTATGTTGGACATGGGTGACCTTCCATGACCCTTGTCTTCTGGTGTTTATGCCTTTTTACAATCCCTCCCCTTGATTGTAGGAAGGACTGTTACTTAATTCCAACCAGTACAGTATGATGAAGGTGACAGAAGTCACTTCCATGATTATGTTGTATTACAGAGGACTTCATCTTGCTAGCAGAATTCTTCTAGAGACTTTCTCTCTTTCTCGATTTGAAGACGCCAATATGACAGCCTCCATCTCCAGGGAAGTCTCCAGCTGGTTGCCAGCAAGAAGCCAGGGCTCTCAGTCCCACAGGCACATGGAGACAAATTCTGCCAACAACCTAAGTGAGCTTAGAAGAGGATTCTTCCCTAACTGAGCCTCCACACGAGAGCCCAGCCCAGCTGACTACAGCTTTGTGAGACACCAAGCAGAGGACCCGCATGAGCTGTGCCTGGATTCCTCCCCTGAGAAACCATTAGATAATAAATGTGTGTTGTTTTCAGCTGCTATGCTTGTGATAATTTGTTATGCTGAAAAGAAAACTAATATGCCATATTTTTTGATCATTTGTTTCCTTGAAGACAAGTTATGCAGCTCATTGTGGAAGATTTATTCTGCACATTTATAGAAAGCCTCACATAAAGAGTTTGGAACTAGCCCATCTGACTGATGCAATTATAGTAATTGTTACCTTAGAAATTAGTAATCTTATAAAATATCTACGAATAAAGGAAAAATTATTAAGAAATCAAAATATCATCTTTGTACGGGGTGCCCATTTTGAAGCTGAGTTAGTGGTACTTTGAATAGACATGGTATTATTGAAATTGAAATGTCATAGCCATGCTGTGGAAGAGAGGCATCCCCCGGTCCTCATTAGATGACACAGCTGTATTAAACCCTGCTCTCTTCAGAAGCCAAGACCTATGCATTCCAACATGAACAGCTTTTAAAGGTTAATTAAAAGCAGTGAGTGATAAAAATTTATAAGCTTCTGTTTATAATTTTTTAATGGTATCATTTCTGACCTTTTGATTGTGACCCCATGATGTGCTTCTGTTCACATCCCAGCTGTGCGCCATTGCCATCAACTTACAGGGAAACTCAACAGACCACAATGTCTTCACATCTTTCAGGACACATTTTCTTCTTTTCTCAAGGTTTTCTCTGGTGAGCACAACTTCCCAGAGTTATTACTAGGTTTTCTGTTGTTAATGGGATACCTCCTTTTGGAAATTCACAACCTACATTGGTGTTTAGTAAAAACCTAAATGTTTCACAGCTAAGAAAAATAATTAACATTTTTTTTTACCAGTATTACTTTTGTTTATTTTTCCTCAGAACCTTTTTTTTTTTTTTTTGAGACAGGGTCTTTCTTTGTCACTCAGGTTGGAGTGCAGTGTCCTCATCATAGCTCACTGCAACTTCAAACTCCTGGCCTCAAGCAGTCCTCTCACCTCAGCCTCCCCAGTAGCTGGGACTATATGTGTGCACCACCACATCCAGCTAATTTTTCTGTTTTTTGTAGAGACAGGATCTCACTCTTGCTCAGGCTGGTCTCGAACTCCTGGCCTCAAGCAATCGTCCCTCCTCTGTCTCCCAAAGTGCTAGGATTACGAAAGTGAGCCACCGCGCCCAGCCAGAAGCTTTTTTTATTTTCAAAACATCTTGCAATCTCAATAACTCTGGCTTGAGAAAGAGTGTGTGAGAATAACAACCCCATCAATTTTCAATCCTTCTTTATAGCAGCACTTTCAGTAGCCTTGGAATTTGAATCATCAAATCTATTAAATAACAAAACCATGTCAGAGCAAGTAAAACTAAAGGTTCACATGGAAGAATTTAATAATAAAACATTATTAGGGACTAAATAGTGATGTGTGACCAAGAGTGGTCCAGATATAAACTTCTGCATATTAATATTGTTATACTCAGCATCTTATGTCTCAACTTTAGACTAAGAAAGGATGATATCAATGTTAGAAAGGAGCAATAGATGTATAACAATATTGTCAATTTATATGAGTACTTTACTGGAGTGTCAGTAAATGATATCCCTTTTTATTTTCTAGTATAAATCATTTTCTGTCTTCAATTTTTATTTGCATTCACTAACACTGATAATGAAGAGTTATGTCCCCATACACAAATTCAGCTACGGAGATCTTTTTGCAGTTTTACAAAAATACCAAGCATCTCCCACCTTGCACTTACTGTTCCTTCTGCCTAAAATTCTCTTCCTCCAAATGTCTGAATGGCTTGTTCCCTTACTTTATTCAGGTATTTAATTAAGTGTCTCATTGTTACATCTTTCCCGGCTATCTTCTATAAACACAGCACATCATCAGCCCCACTTCTAGTATACTCATACCTTTACCCTCTGTATTTTTCTTAATTGAGGGTATCAGTACCTGACATATTACCTATCTATTTGTTTGCTTATTGACTATTTACCCAACTTGAATATAGGCTTCTTGACAGTGGAGTCCTCGTTCAGGTCTATTTACTATGGAGCTTCAGCACCTAGAATGGTGCATAATTCTCAGAAGGTATGAAATAAATAATACATGAATCAGTGAAGTAAGAGATGTACATCCTTCAGAAGAGACCTTCCAGCAGCTGTTTCAGGTAAGTTTAACATATGAAGGTCCATGAAATTCATCATGTTGAAAGACTACAAAAGAAAACATTTGCAATCATCTCAGAAAAGCACGTTTCAAAATTCAACATCCATTTCTGGTGAAAACTCTCAGCACACTAGAAATTGAAGGGGACTCTTTCAATCTAAAAATTATATCTACAAAAAATCCTACAGTTATATCACACTTAATGGTAAAAGACTAGATGCTTTCCGCTAGGGTTGGAAATAAGGCAAGGATGTCCACAACCAGCACTTATATTCAACACAGCACTTGCGGTTCTAGTCAGTAAAATAAGCCAGAAAGATGAATAATAAAAGGCCTCCAGATTGGAAAAAGAACAAGACAGCCTTTATTTACAGATGACATAATTAATTGTCTATATAGGGCATTCTAAGAAATCTATTAGAATCACATGGATCCAACATGTGAATTTAGCAAGGTGGAAGAGTAAGAAATCAAATATGCAAAATCAACTGCGTTTCTATAAACTAGCAATAAATAATCAGAAAATGAAATTTAAAAACATTACCATTTACAATGGCACAAAAATTATTAGATATTTAGGAAAATGTTTTGGTAAAAATTTTAAAACCTATGCACTAAAAACTATTTTACACTAAAAAGTACACTGAAAATTAAAGAAGACCTAAATTAATAGAGAAATACTGTGTTCATGGATCAGAGAGTTAATATTATTAAGATGTCAGTTATCTTCAAATTGACTTTTAAATTCAACAAAATCCCAATAAAAATATCAGCAGGCTTTAATATAGAAATTGACAAGCTGATTCACAATTACAAAGAAAGGCAAAGGACTTAGAATACGTCACTACAACTTTAAAAATAAGAAAGCTGAAACATATAACACATAATTTTCAACACTTATTATAAAGCTACAGCAATCAAAGAGTGATAATGGCATAAAGATAGATGAATAGATCAATAAAACAGAAAAGAAAGTTTAGAAATAGATCTTCACATATATGGCCAAGATATTTCCAACAAAGACGTCAAGGCAATTCATTGGGAGAAGTGAATAGCTTTTCAACAAATGGTGCTGAAATAATTAGATATTTACTTACAAAACAATGAAACTTAACCCATGTATTGAAATTAAGTTAAAATGGATCATAGAATAAATGTAAAACTAAAATATAAATCTTGTGGGAGGAAATACTTGTGACCTAGGTTTAAGCAAAGATTCCTTAGATGCAACTCCAAAAGCACAACCCATAAAATAAAAAATTGAAAAACTGGACTTCATCAAGGTTAAAAATTTCTGCTCCTTGAAAGACGCTTTTAAGAAACTAAACAGACAAACCAAAGACTCAAACAAATATTTATAAACATTTACAAAAGTAATTGTAACCATAATATGCAATGATCTCTTAAAACACAACAATAAGAACACAAACAACTCAATAAAAAATAGAAGATTTGAACAGTCACTTCACAAGAGAAAAAACATGGATGCAAAATAAGTACACGAAAAGATACTCAACATGATTAGCCATTAGGAAAATTCAAATTAAAGCCACAATTAGATACCACAATATTCCAATCAGAACTCTTAAAATTAAAAAGGTTGATCAGGTGTTAGCAAAGATGTGAAGCAACTAGAACTTTCACACGCTGCTGTTGAGAATGAAATATGGTACAGCCACTTTGGAAAATAGTCAGTTTTTTCAGAAAGTTCAGCATATATCTTTCATGTGACTCTAGCTATTCTACTTCTAAGCATTTATGCAAAAGAGATATAGGCATATATCCAAAAAAATTTGTATATGAATATTCACAGCAGCTTTATTTGTAATAGCTGAAACCTAGAAGCAACTCAAATGTCCATTAACAGGTGAAAGAATTAAAAAATTGTGATATAGCTAATGTAACATCATTCAATAATATAAAAATAAACTATTGATACACCTCATGACATGAACAAACATCAAATTATATTGAGTGAAGTAGGACATATAAAAAAGAATGCATACAATGTTATTCCATTTATATAATATTCTAGAAAGTGAAAATTAATCTGTTGTGATAGAAAACAGTAGTTGGTAGTTGTATGATAGCAGACAAGAAAGAGTGGGGAAAAGGGATTGCAAAGAATCACAAAGAAGCTTTTGGGAGTGAGAAATTCATTTGCTGTTTTCATCTTGGTGGTGATTTCACAGGTGTGTGACATATGCCAAAGCTTATCAAATTGTACGTTTTAAATATGTGTGGTTTATTTTATATCTATTATGATTCCGCAAGCTGTTAAAAGAAAAATAGCAAAAGCATATTTGAAAAGACAAGAGAAAGAATAAAGTTGCTTTCTGTCTGCTTCTATCAAGCTGACCTCATTCAATAAGCTGGATTATGTGAGATAGAATAAGAATATACATGGGTGTGTGTATACCTCCTTTTTTCTTACTTTTTTGGCTGATTCAAAATCATGACATTTTGCTTTAACTATTCTCAGCCTAAAATAGTTTATTGTTTTAGTATTTCTTAACTTCAACTATCCCCTCTTCAAAGAAATTCATTTGGAAATTTGTTTAGATTATTAAAAGTAATCTCAAAGGAGAGTGGCCAGGTCAAGTCAATCATGATTCCCGTTTCTAGGCAACTCGTCACTGGATTCAAGACAGAGAGGTAGATATTTCCAACTTACAGTTTATCTTAATCATTTAACTGTGCCCAGAATCTATTTATAGTGCTCTTGCTTGAAACATATATTTCACAATGGATTAAGCTCCAATTATGCTTTCTATAATTTTAAGTGTTAACAAGTAATGATACTCCAATCTGTATATTGAGATCCTCATTTTCAAATGCTCTCTGAACATATGTGCTTACATGTCTTCTGAAATTGAAGATACTTTAAAAACAGTTATTATATTTCCCTTCCAATATTTTATTCTCTTCTTACTTTCCTGTTTTTGGGTGATAATTACAAAGCCAAAAGCATATATTAGGTGTAGTGTAGCAAAAAAGAGAAATGATCAAATCATTTTCAGGGCATCAAGAAAGCTTCTACCAAAGATGGTTGAACTGTATCTTGCAGGAAGAAGAAGAGTTCTCCAGGTAGACAGAAAGATGAATTGCTACGGGCTGCATGTTTGTGCACTCCCCAAATATGTATGTTGAAATCCAAACCCCCAAGGTGCTATTATTAAAAGGCGCAACTTCGGTCCTGAAGGTGGACCCCTACTGAACGGGATTATTGCCCTTATAAAAGAAGCCGCTGAGTGATCCCTCGTCCCTTCCACCATGTGAAGCCGCAGCAAGAAGGTGCTGTCTGTGAGGGACAGGCCCTAGGCAGACACCGAATTTGCTAGCGCCTTGATCTTAGACTTCCCAGACTCCAGAACTGTTCGGAATAAATTTCTGTTATTTATAAACTACCCAGGTTATGGTATTTTGTTATAGCAGCCTGAATGAACTAACGCATGCATCCCGAAACAGAGCAAACTGCCATGAACCAAGGCATGAAATAGAAGCGGTGCCACGTGCCTTGGGGATCTGCAAGGAATTCGTACGGCCATCGTGCGGCGTGGGCTCCGTGTGCAGGAGGAGGGCACAGAGACCAAATGGACTTGAGAGGATATGTTTTCGTAGTTTAAGATAATTCAGTGTAGACAGTGGGATCTACATGTTTATCTACAATTTACTACAAATGTACTCTCTTAGGTGAAAGTGCTGCTTCTGTTGTAGCGTTGCAGTTCCCTGGGAAACAGGGTCTGAGACCTGAGCCTGCGCGCAGGAGGTTCCTAAGGCGTGTTCTCAGCAGCGACAGCTGAGAGAAGGCAGGAAATCTCCCCTCTGATGCAGTCGCAGCAGAGCTCTCAGCCCATCCCACAGGCAATGAGCTCCGGATCCTGGCCGGCCCTTCGGGGTTGTGTCCATCGAGGCCGGAGGGCTGGGCCAGGCCTTTCTGCTGCCCACACCAGCAGTCATTGATGCCAGTGTTGCAGGGGACGGCTTGCTGTTTATTCTGTGATGTTGCATGATTTCACTCTGCTGCAGCTTGGTTTCTCCAGGAAGCAAAGACTGAAACTGAATTAGGACTCAGATTGATTTCTCCAACAGGCAGACGCTGAGCCCCAGTCAGGAGTGCACAAAAGTCATTAGGAACGCATTCTACTAAGTGAGGTATCCCAAAAATGGAAAAATAAGCACCACATGTGCTCACCATCAAATTGGTATTAACTGATCAACACATAAGTGCACATATAAGAATAACATCTATTGGATGTTATGCAGGGGGGAGGAGGGAGGAGAGTGGAGGCGACGGGTATTTGCATACACAAAGAGTGTGACGTGCACCATCCAGGAGATGGACACGCTTGAAGTTCAGACTTGGGGGGGGCAGGGCAAGGGCAACATACGTAACCTAAACATCCGTACCCGCATAATATGGTGAAATTAAAAAAAAAATATGGAGGTTTAGGGAGAAGGACATAAAATCCTTCCTCATAGGATGAGTATATCTCGTCTTTTGTGGACACATCAGTGTAAGAAGGAACTGAGGTATCTCTTTTTAGTAGTTTGTAATATAGACAATAGTTTAGAAATGG
>CAUYSK010047464.1:0-12694 GCA_963575035.1 Avahi laniger | reverse complement strand
CCTATTGCTATCTGTAATAAACTATCACAAATTTACTGGCTTAAAACAATGCAATTATGATTTTACAATTCTGAAGTAGTCTAAAATGAGTCTGCAGGGGTGCATTTCCTCTGGGGGCTCTAGGAGAGAATCCACTCCCCTGCCCTTTCTAAGTTTCTAGAAGATGTTTGCCTTACTTGGCTTGTGACCCTGCAACAATCCAACCTCTGCCTCTTTCATCACATCTTCTTCCCGGACTCTAATCCTCCTGCTTCTCTCTAGGCTTCTTGTTACATGAGACCCATATGAATAACGTAGAATAATCTCCTCCTTAGATCTTTAACCACATTTGCAAAGTCCCTTTTGTCATACAAGGTAACATTCACAGATTTAGGCGTGCATAGGTTTGAAGGGTATATGCTGCTACCAGAGCATCTTTTCTACCTAAAAAATTATCACTCATTCTTCTTGAACACGTGCAAATGTCACCAATCCATCTTCAGATAGAGGTGAGTGATTTTGTTCTTCCTTCTCTTACTTCTGGGGCTATCATAACTGATAGACTTACCTTGTTTCCTTTTGTCCCTAATTTGTTTTGTTTTGTTTTTTAACTTACGAAGATTGTTCTTTACTGATTTCATTCCGATGACTGTCCAGCTTCTCTATCCCATAAGGACAATCATTTTTTATAATCTGAATTTATCTTATTAATGTCTGCTTTTCTTGATGTAACAGCTTCCATATATAATTATCAGGGAAATGCAAATCAAAATCACAATGAGATATCACTTATCTCCAGTGAGACTGGCCTTTATCAAAAAGTCCCAAAACAATAAATGTTGGCGTGAATGTGGAGAGACAGGAACACTCATATGCTGTTGCTGGGACTGCAAACTAGTGCAACCTCTGTGGAAAGCAATATGGAGATACCTTAAAGAGATACAAGTAGAACTACCATTTGATCCAGAAATCCCATTACTGGGTATCTATCCAAAAGAACAAAAGACATTCTATAAAAAAGACATCTGCACTCAAATGTTTATAGCAGCACAATTCACAATTACAAAGATGTGGAAACAACCCAAGTGCCTATCAATACATGAGTGGATTAATAAAATGTGGTATATGTATACCATGGAGTTCTACTCAGCCACAAAAAACAATGGTGATCTAGCACCTCTTGTATTCTCCTGGATAGAGCTGGAACCCATTGTACTAAGTGAAGTATCCCAAGAATGGAAAAACAAGTACCACATGTACTCACCATCAAATTGGTTTTTACTGATCAATACCTAAGTGCACGTATAGCAATTACATTCATCAGGTGTTGGGCATGTGGGAGAGGGAAGGAGGGGATGGGTATATACACTCATAATGAGTGCGATGTGCACTGTCTGGGGTATGGACACACTTGAAGCTCTGCCTTGGGTGGGGCAAGGGCAATATACGTAACCTAAACTTTTGTACCCCCATAATATGTTGAAATAAAAATGAAAAAAATAATGTTGATTGGGGGCAAGAAAACTAATACTTCCTCCAAAGCGGGGTGGTGACAAAGTTCAAATATAATAACATACTTGCATTTGTTTTGTATGTTGGAATGATTGGGATCTTGTACTATCTGTTTGAAATAACAGACATGTGAATTATGTAAATTGGAATTAGTAAACTGCACAAGTTAATATTAAAAATCTGTTCCTAACAACAGAAATCTAATAAAAGCCAAATATAGGAGAAATCCCTTACAAAAATTTAACAACTACACTTTTTATGAAATGAACCTCAAAATTTGAATAATCATGAAATAAAGTTGATACTCTGGAAAGAAATTAAACAAATACTATATTTTTGGGATGTTGGCTCCAAGAATGTATCACCTGTAGAGAAATGTTGTCATCAGAAGCCCATATCAAGACAGAATTTACTTTCATTGGGCAAGCTGCTGAGGAATAGTTAATATGACTAAAAGACTAAGAGGTGTATTTAACAATTCACTTGTGAAAGACAGAAATTGTGGTATATTTTAGGGCTTTCCAGAGAAACAGAACCAACAGGATGTGTGTGTATGGGGGAATATATATAAATTATCTATCTATCTATCTATAGAAAGAGATTTATCTTAAGGAATTGGTTCATGTGATTATGGAGGTTGGCAAGTCAAAAGTCTGCACTGTAGACTGGCAGGCTAGAGACCTAGGGAGGAGTTACAGTTAGAGTTGGAAGTCTGCTGGCAGAATTACTTCTTCCCTGGGGTGGGGAAATCAGTCTTTTTTTGTATTAAGATCTTCAACTGAATGGATGAGGCCCACCCACATTATAGAATGTATTCTTCTTTAATCAAACTCTATTTATTTAAATGTTAATCTCAATTTAAAAATATATTCATAGAAACATCTAGGGTAATATTTGACCAAATATCTGTGCACTATGGCCAGGCCATGTTGACATAAAATTAATCATCACATAGTCCTATATATTGTATCACATTTGATGAAAATTTTCTTTGTATTAACAAGTGTTATGGATACGTGTAAATGCTAGGTTAAAATAAAGAGACAGTCAGAGACTGACCCCCAGGGCTTTCCAAAAGATGTAGATTTACACAATGGGATGTCCCACAGTAGAGAGGAAACCACTAGTAAACTGACACAAAAGGAGCAGTGATGTCCTATAAGAATCTTGTAGTGCAGACATTGTCTCAAGCCAGCAGTGAAATATTTAAGAGATGAAGAATAAGCCCTAATGTTCCACCAATACACCTAAATCTCTCGTTGTGTATGACTTGCTGATGGTGACTGTATTTGACTTTCATTCTCTTCTATAAACACAGAAGTCTTTCCCAGATGGAATCCCTTTATGCCTCACAGTGTTTCTTGGTGTGTGGCAGGGTTAGGTATTATTCTGTTTCACAGATGAGGCCATAACAAAGAGAAAAACTAATTAAGACCCTAACATTAGCATAAATAAGGTCTGGCACAGTGACCCACATCTTCCAAAAGTTACTCCTGTGTTTCTTCCAAGAGTCCCATTATGATGCAATATTATTCTATAGCCAATGAGGAACAAGCAGATTGGAATCAGAGTATCTCAGAAATGCTGAGAAAGTGGAGGCGCCAAGTGTCTCTGAGGAGAGAGGTGTGGAGTAAGTATGAAAACAACAGAATTATTTCAAAGTTTATTAAAGAGGTACTTAGACCACCAGATTCCTTCTTGACCCACCCAGCTATACAACTGCTTCTCCCTGAACCCAGCAGTATACGGAAGGTTTACCTTCTGAATAGATTTCTTTATGGAAGTTGTGGATTTTGGTATACTGGGCAGAGAAGAGGGCAAAAGTGAAGTATTACCCAAGAGGATTAGGTGAAATTCTAACTCTGAATGTTGAGCAGCCCAGCCCAAATAGTCCTCTCACCTGCCAGAGAGCTCACAGGTATCTAATGCCTTAGACAGGGATGTCTGATTTGCTGATTCAATCTTGTCAACATGTGAATCATGTCTGATCTTCTGGAAAGCCCTGGGGGTCAGTCATTGACTGTCCTGGGTGCATGTCACCCAAACTAGTTTAAAGTGAAGGTGATCCAGAAACATTTTCAGGCCTTGGCAGGACTGACTCAGAGAGATAACCATCACGGTCACAGGTTATGCTTCTAAAAAGGCTCCTCTAATACCTAATCCCTGGAAGGGGGCCAAAGGAGTCTTGAGGTGTCATGGATACACCTCTGGGAGGAAATAACAGGTTCACATTACAAGAGTAGTGATTTTAAGAATTCTGACTTTCCTTTCCAATTTCTCTCAGACCCATGTAAGAGATCAGGAAAAGGTTAGCTGACTGGGCCTACTAACCATCATGATGAAACATGGTAAATACATTGGTATGGAATCATTTTCCCACCAGGAAGTCCAGACCCTAGATTAGATATGATGCCCCAAAGGAGGTTCTACCCTCACATTCAAGGTTGTCATGATTACCTAATTGCTAACAGGTATAACTTGAGGGGAAGGCCACAGGTTGGAAATTTGGAATACTGATTATGTTGACATGTTTATATATTCCCTCATGATTTCTAAAGCATTTGCTTCTCTTCCAACATCCAGAATATATATGTGGTATTTTAGCACCAAAGAGGCTTGATTTGATGGGAAGAGTGCAAGTAAATGAATTATACTTACAAAGAACCTCATAAATGATTTTTATGTTATATATGCATTAAGATATCAGTGTATAAAGTCTTATTAAGCAGCACACACTGCGGGAAGACAATGAGGCAATAGAGGAGATGGTTAATAGTGGTATTATTGAAGAATGCAATTCAGGTGATTTAGTTGCTTATCTATACTTTTTCCTCTAGTTTCCATTATTTAACAGACAAATATTCTCCTTGTTAAGAACCAAGAGGTGGTAATTGTTCATAAAATTGGAAAATATGGAAAAATGTACTTAAAATGAAAGTCACATCACTTCAGCCATCAGAGATGTGAAAGTTCTATTTTTCCCTTTTGATAGAAAAACACAGAAAGGTTTAAATAGAAAGGCACAGATCTTTTACTCAGCCTCCTCAACACATACCAAAAATGAATTGCTGTTAAGATATTGGTATGTTTTCTTCTCTCTGCTGTATACCTATAAAAACTGAGATTTTAATTATTAAACAATATTTTGATCATGATACACATTCAGGCTCATAGCATGGTTTTGCAAACTTTCTTTGATTTTCCCAAAACAAACAGTTATTACAAAACCATTCACTGAAATAACACCTGCTCTCCTCAGAAAGAAAGTGCCTTACTTACCATTTCACTTATACTTGTGTGACTTTGCTACTGTTGTATTTTGCTTCTATTAAGAGGTCTTGTGCCAAGATTAATGCATGTTTACATATGGGAGTATAAGTATGACAACCCAATTCTTCTTGTAGCTAGTTGCAAGGGGTATGTGATGTGATACTGTTTTATCCAAAGTGCTGTAGTTTGTGATCAGCTGTGCCCTGGAAACTCCTATCTCTTGACTTTGACTCCCATATTCTGTCAAGTAAATTCACTATTACATTTTGTGCCTTTTCATCTTCTTGATTTCCTGGAGCTCAAGTACAACATAGGAGGTAAAATTGAGTGACAAGAAAAGCATGTGGGATTAAACGAAAAAGAGTGATCGCTTTCTTAAGTAGTGTCTTGTATTTCAGGAGCTGGTGGGAGAAGACATCCACGAAATTCATGGACCTCTAAGGTATACAACTATCGGTTAAAAGAAGGGGACAGAAGGCAACAGTGATTAAATTGAGCTCTCTGTCTTTTAATTTAGGATATTGTGTTTGTTATTTTTATTGATGACAATTTTTCCATTTCATGTTGTGTGACCTGGGTTTTGCAGTTGTGTACTTATTCTGCCAGTAGATAAGGGAAAGAACGGAACAGAATACTGTTCCATTGTCTCCCTTTAACTTGTTTTGTTGAAGAAAAATGACTTGCGAGTGTTTTAATACAAGGTGAACTTTGGGATCTGGCTAAATATGTTTCAAAAATTGTGAAGAGTCACTGTGTGGACAGAAAGGAATGGAACAGTCCCAGGCCCACAGAGAGAAAGGACAGCATCGGCATTGCCAGTGTAGTCACTTTCCAGGAGACACCTTAAGCGGATCAGAGATTAACAGCTGAACCAGACAAGATTGAAGAGTAAAGAGGAATTCAGACAGAGGAGATCTGGCACATGCAACCTATTACAAGTGAAGTAGAAAAAAGATATTTATTACAGTCCAGCAAGGGAAAACAGATAGACTAGACAATTGATAAAAGAAGAAATTCACTAAATCTCTGGAAAATGTTCCAACCCCCCTAATTACTTAAGACATTTAAATTGACACAATAGAAAACAATCTTTTGGCTTTCAGAATGACAAACTGCTTCATGGTAAGCACTCAATAAACAGTTGTTGACAAATGACAAGGAGGGCTGTCTATATCTGGTAGTGGCATCTTAGATCATTCAAAGAGCTGTGGGATGTGTAGCTGAATATTCTCTCTAAAAATGGCTTGTTTTATCAGTACGGTGTTCAATTTCTTTGGAAAGACCTGACAATTGTTAGAAGAAAAAGAGGTTTTTTGTTTTAATAAAAACAAATAGAGAAATTGATGTTTTTATTTATTTGTCAGATAGTATCTTTGTCAATGGAAATGGCATGAAGACCTTTCCTATTAACTTGAGAGTATAGAAATAGGATGAAGCTATTGAATACAGTAATTAGATTATCATTTACAAAATTAGACTTAATGGTACACATACTGCTCAGATAGTGTTTTCAAAGACAAGTTCCAAATAAAAGTAACTGAGGCTCAAAAGCTTCAAACGGGTGAGAGAGCTCTCCTAACTCAAGAACCTGGTGGTGGTGATAGGGACAGTTAGGGAAGGGACATATGTCCTTACTGTAATTGCCATCACAGACTTCATAAACCCTAGAGCAGGCCCTGTACACATATTAATGCCTTTCTAAGGGAGGGACTCTGGGAGTGTTCCCCAGAGCTGGATGAAGAGACAAATGACAGGGCTTGGTAGGGACTACTAGAGTGAGGATATTTTCTTTCTTTCTGCAGGCTGCCAATGATCCAGATGAGGAACCTGTGGCCTTCGTGGTTTTGATTGATATTATACAGAACAAATTTGAAGACAGTGGCTTGTCAAGCCAATCTGCTGCTCCTCATGAGTCTTGGAAGACCCCATTTAGGAGAATTCTGGATTGTTTCACAAAATGCTTTGGGTGAGAGCTATGCTCTAATCTCTAACTCTGATTTGTCCCTTCCAAATTGTCTCTCCTTTCTGATAAACCAGGAGAATCCCTAGGTCTGTCTCTAAGGTTCTTTCTTCAAGGCCCAGCTGACCCTCTGTTTTCCGTTGCAGGAAAAATGTAATAGACAGATAAATTCCATGCCATGAGACCGTACATGCTGCAAACACAGACCCACAGACGGATATAAAGTCACCCCCACTGCCACATTTCCATCTTTTCTTTTCTTCCTCTGTTGGTTGTTTTATAATAAATTCTGGAATGCTTGCTTATTTTTGCTTTATTATATTTGTGGTGCCTATCCACACAGTTAGCAACCTGAAGTGGGATGGGGATTGATAGGGTTGGGAGATCCACTAGAGGAAATTAACAATATTTAACCCTAGAGGTTGTAACTCCACCACTGAGAGGGCAATACTGCTGTTCCTGAGTCATTGTTGAATAGGACTGTGACCTGCAGACAGTGACTTTTTCCGTAGATATCAATTCTCTCTCTGAGAAAGACCATTCCATGTGGGATTTGGGAAGAAATAATCTCTCTCTCTAACCCTCAGCTCTCTAGATATACCAACACCTCATATAGTACGTAGTTGAGCAATGATTTGAGGGGATATTAGGAGAGAATTTATCTCAGGATCCTCAAGAAAGACCTTAAAAACTTTATTATTATAATCAGCTCACAACTCTCATCATTCCACCCTCAGAGAGAATCCCATCAACACAGCACATCATCTGCAACATCAGGTTGTTCCTTCTCATATTAGGATGATTTTTTCTTTCCTCAATACCCTTGATAGGTATTAAAACAATATTTTCCAGAAAAGAGAGAAGGTTTTAGAGCACAATTGACCCTAAATCCCACATACCTGGAGGAGGCCTCCAGAGCATTTGTTTTAGGAATTTTCAAAATATTCCAGAGTGAACATGTATTATTATTTACTAGATAATATTATCAAAAAACATTTAACAACAATTGGAAGTTTGGTAAACATCACTACTTATTAAAACTCCTTTACAAAAGCCCATTTCTTTTACTCTACCTCATGAGGTAAACAAGCCAAAAACAGAGGCCACAATAAGCCACTTGTACGTACAAATTTGTAAATGAGTGACGGTTCTTCACAATTTGGAGAAAAAGGAAGAAATCCTTTTAAAAATCTGATGAAAACCATCAAAACTCCTTGCTGAGAAATTCTTAGGCAGCATAGAGTATTTTGCATGGAATTTCACTGATGAATTTAATCAATATATAGCAAAAAATTATACCAATCATACACAAACTTTATGAGAAAATAGGAGATGGAACACATCCAATTCATTTTATGAGGCCAAAAGTACCTTGAAATCAAAATTAACAAAGACATTAAAAAAATAAAACTATAGATCAATACCACTCATAAGCATAGATGCAAAAATTCTTGATAAAATATTATCAAATTGAATCCAACATTACATAAAAAGGAATACATTGTGAACAAGTAAAGTTTAATCCAGAATGTAAGATTGACTTAACATTAAAAAATTAATCAAAATTGAAAATTTTAGCTCTGTGAAGGACTGTGTGATGAGGATGAAAAGAACTGCAGACTGGGAGAAAAGATTTGCAATGCACATATCTGACAGAGGACTGGTATCTAAAATATACTTTATTTTAATAAAAAACAAATTTCAAAAGTCAGCAATAAAAAAATAAAAGACAAAAATTCCAATTAGAAAATGAGCAAGGTCAGGTGTAGTGGCTCACACCTGTAATCCTAGCACTCTGGGAGGTCAAGGCGGGCGGATCATTTGAACTCAGGAGTTCAAGACCAGCCTGAGCAAAAGCGAGACCCCGTCTCTACTAAAAATAGAAAGAAATTGGCCAAAAAACTAAAAATACACACACAAAAGAATTAGCCGGATATGGTGGCTCATGCCTGTAGTTCCAGCTACCTGGGAGGCTGAGGCAGGAGGATCCCTTGAGCTCATGAGTTTGAGGTTACTGTGAGCTAGGCTGATGCCACAGCACTCTAGCCCAGGCAAGAGAGGAGACTCTCCCTCCCCCCCAAAAAAAAGAAAGAAGGAAAATGAGCAAAAGACATGAACAGACCTTTCAAAAAACAGGATACACAGATGGCAAGAAAGCAAGTGACAAGATATTCAACTTCTTTAGCCATTAGAGAAATGCAAATTAATTCCACAATGAGATATCACTGCACATCTATCTAAATTGATAAAATAAAAAAAATAGTGACAACAACAAATGCTGACAAAGTAACAAGGAAGCTGGATTACTCATAAATTGTTGATGGGAATATAAAATGGTATCATAACCTTGAAAACATTTTGGCAGTTTCTTAAAAAGAAACTGTACAGGCAGCTACCATATGACCCAACAAATGGACTCCTGGGCATTTATCCTAGATAAATGAAAATTTATATTCACACAAAAATCTGAATACATTAATAGTAGCTTCATTGGTAATAGCCAAAACCTAGGAATACCCAAAATGTCCTACAATACATGAATATCACAGTAAACCAACTGTGGTATATCCATATCATGGAATACTAGTGAGTGATAAAAAAGAATAAACTATTGATATATGCAGCAACTTGTATTTATCTAAAAGGCTTTATTCCCAATGAAAATAAAAGCTGATCTCAAAAGGTCACATGTTACGTGATTCCATGTACATAACTTTGTTGAAATGACAAAGTTATAGAAATGGAGAACAAATTAATGGTTGCCAGGGGTTATGGATGGGGTAGGGGACAGGGAAGTGGGTGTGGCTATAAAAGGGCAACATGTGGGATCCTTGAGGTGATAGAAATATTCTGCATCTTGACTGTGGTGGTGGATATATGAATCTACATGTGTGAAAAAATTGAGTAGAACTAAACACAGACACAGAAACACACATATGTGGAAGTAAAACTGGGGAAATCTGTACCAGATCAGTGGATTGCATCAATGTCAATATCCTGGTTGTGATATCATACTATGGTTTTGCAAGGTGTTAACATTAAGATAAACTAGGCAAAGGGCATACAGTTTATTTCTGTATTCTTTTTTATAACTGGATCTGAATCTACATTTGTCTCAAAAGAAAAAGTTTAATTAAAAAAAGGTGATCATTGAAAGCTTGCCTTCTTTTCTGCTGGACATTAAATGTTGCTCTTATTACTCAGTAGTAGCTGTCATTTGCAACACCAAGGGGAGCCAGTCTTGGCACAATGCGGACATGGTGGAGAGCAGAGGAGAAACATTTCGGAACCTGGTTCTCCATGATACTGGAGCAACCAAGTATGAATCATTCCCAATCTTTAGACTTCCTGTTATTTAAGATAATACTCTCCTCATGGTTTAATCCAATTTGAATGAATTGTTTGTTACTTGTTGCCTAAAGCATCCTCAATGATATTCGAACAATCTGTGGTTGTTGTTTTAATTTTATTTACTGTAGGGTTGCAAATGAGGATTTTTCTAGATCCCTGATCATCAGAATCTTGAACCAGATATGTCTAATGTGATCAAGAGTAGCTTTTTCATTGATTTTATTTCCTAGGATGAGATTAGTTCTCTTCATTTGCATGCTTACAACTGTTTATGACTTCGCCATATTTTCTTCACTTACATCTCTGAGTATTGTTTCAGTTGCAACTAGTGTGGTTCCTGCTCGGGAACACTCACCCTTCTAGGAACCTTTCCCTGTTCTTGGTGATAAGCATTGTTCTTGTCATCCTTTTCGCCTCTCTACTTTTTACAATAGATTGTCTCATTTTTTTATTCCACTAAATGTATGCTTTTCCTTCTTCTACACTATAAATTATTTTCTTTACAGGGTCAGCTGTGGATTTTAAAATCTGTTGCTAGATTTTACTTTACCTGCCATTTTACTGTTGAGGATACTGTGGTTAGAAGATTGAAGTAAAATGAACAAGGGCACACAACTGGAAGATGTGTCTGACTCTAAAGCTGGTGCTTTGAACCCCAGTGCTGTTCTGAGTTGTAGGTTGATAAACAAAGAGGTAAGTTGGTGTCTGTGTACTGCTTAACTTTATAGTTAAAACTTTGAAGTAGAAATTAGAGATGAGATTGTCTCAAAACCTGACAGGCTCATTACTGTGGCAAAGTGGACAGATATTCTATTGTGTGAAGATGCAGACTGGTAGGTTAGATGATTTTCATCCTCTCCCTCTTAGAATGAAATAGGAAGCAATTTGTTACTGTGTCTCTTGCTGCAGTGATGCTCTGGCCTCCATAAATATAAGCCTCCCACCGTACTAGGAGTGGAAGGGATCCCAACTTGTGAATCCAAAAGGACTGACCATATGATAAGAATAAGAGAGCTCATTGGATAGTCCTATTTTTTTCTCCCTGTACCCATTACTGATACTGGCATGTCTACTGCATCTCACCCTCTACTTGGTTTCCCTCGTCTTAGTTCAGTTCTCTATCTCACTCTAGGTACTGAGGCATCTTTTTACACTTTATCTGTGTCTTCTCTGTCTTTCCTTTGTCATATATAGGCCAAAGGAAGCCTCTTTACTCAGATATCTTTCTTTCTCTCTTTTTCTCAAGGTTGACTAACCCCCACATTTGCAGGATAGCACCTCTTTTCTATTTTAGTTGTTTAAACCGTGATGAAAATTTACACAGATGCTAAATGTTCATCTAATCCTGAGCACAGAGATGGAGGGGTGGAGAGAGTGGTGGGTGGTGATTCTATGAATCCCCTTTTGATTGCAAGGCTCTGGGGCCTTTCTGGACAACCAAAGATTTCACAGTATTGATTTGAATGAAATAATTTTACTCATTTTGAATGGTTCATTTAGCTGTAAACACTTGTTAATATGTCAATTCAAGTAGAGAGGCCTGCCATAAGCAAAGGGTGCAAGGAGTAATTTATATCATTGTTTGTGCTAGAATCTCAAGCTTTACACACACTTGCACAGATACACACACACACACATTCTCATAGATTTTAGAAAAATAGAATTAACCGCTTTGACCAGCCATCTTGAGATGTATCATGTAGATCAAGGAAACAACTACTACTAAGTCATCTACCTGTGTGATAAAGCTGCATTCAAATAAGTCAGACTCCTCAAGGATAAGATGTAAATATAGAATGTTTATTATAATAAAGAGTCTGACTCCATTTTTGATGTTTCACTGTTGTCAGCCTTCAAGATTCACTCCTACTTCTTCCCCTCTCCCCCCCCTCCATTGGGGCAAGATGATAAGAAATCTCAGAAACTCCATCCTTTTGTTACAGCAGGAATTTTAAATTATGCAAACCCCAGCTTGTGCACTGTAACCCTCACCTTAGTTTCACCATCTTACTACAATAAAAACCAAAGCCAGCAATAGCATTGTTAGGCATCTACCCAAAAGAGCAAAAGACATTCTATAATAAAGACATCTGCACCCGAATGTTTATGGCAGCACAATTCGCTATTGCAAGGATGTGGAAACAACTCAAGTGCCCGTCAATTCATGAGTGGCTTATTAAAATTTGGTATATGTATACAATGGAATATTACTCAGTCATAAGAAACGACAGTGATCTAGAACCTCTTATATTTTCCTGGACTGAACTTGAGCCCATTATCCAAAGTGAGGTATCACAAGATCGGAAGAATGGGCTCCACTTGTACTCACCATCAAATTGGAACTAACTGATTAACACTATGGTGCTCAGGTGGCAGTAAAATTCTCCGGGATTAGGGGGATAGGGGGATAGACTCACAACTAAAGGACACGGTGAACATTGTGGAGGGGAAGGGCACGCCTCTAACCCTTGCTTGGGTGAGGCAAAGACATAAAATGTAACCATAATGTTTGTACCCTCATAATACCCTGAAATTAAAAAAAGAAAAAAAAAAAAAGATTTGGGTTTGGAACAACACTGACGTTTCGCAAAAGACAGTGGAAATAACTGCACAGATTAATAT
>CAUYSK010047462.1:0-16769 GCA_963575035.1 Avahi laniger | reverse complement strand
TGGCAGAAATACTCTCCAGGGATTAGGGGGATGGGGGGCAAATCTACAACTAAAGGACACGGGGAGCACTAAAGGGAGGGAAGGGCACGCCTTTAACCTGTATTTGGGTGAGGCAAAGACATAAAGTGTAACTAGAATGTTGTACCCTCACAATACCTTGGAATAATAATAAAAAAGAAAGAAAAAAAAAGTGGGCAAAGGACATGAACAGAAACTTTTCAAAAGAAGATAGACTAATGGCCAACAAACATATGAAAAAATGCTCAACATCTCTAATCATTAGGGAAATGCAAATAAAAACCGCAATGAGATATCACTTAAATCCAGTGAGAATGGCTTTTATCAAGAAGTCCCAAAACAATAAATGCGGAGAGATAGGAACACTCCTACACACTGCTGGTGGGACTGCAAACTAGTACAACCTCTGTGGAAAATAATATGGAGATACATCAAAGAGCTACAAGTAGAACTATCATTTCATCCAGCAATCCCATTACTGGGCAACTACCCAAAAGAAAAAAAGACATTCTATAAAAAAGACATCTGCACTAGAATGTTTATAGCAGCCCAATTCACAATTGCAAAGATGTGGAAACAACCCAAGTGCCCATTAATACATAAGTGGATTAATAAAATGTGGTATATGATACCATGGAGTTCTACTCAGTCACAAAAATCAATGGTGATCTATCACTTCTTGTGTTATCTTGGATAGAACTAGAGCCCATTCTGCTAAGTGAAGTATCCCAAGAATGGAAAAAACAAGCACCACATGTACTCACCATCAATGCGGTATTAACTGATCAACACTTATGTGCATATAGTAGTGACATTCATCGGGTGTTGGACAGGTGAGGGGTGGGTATATTCACACCTAATTGGTGTGGTGCACACTGGGGGATGGAGACGCTTGAAGCTCTGACTCCAGCGGTGTAAGGGCAATATATACAACCTAAACATTTGTACCTCTGGAATATGCTGAAATTAAAAAAAAAAAAAAAACAAAAAAACACAGCCTGCTACTCTTTTCTGTTTTCTATTCTATTTGGTGTTCTTTACTCACTTAGAGCATTATAGATATAGATATAAATATAGACATATTCACTGAAATATTTTACTGTTTATTATACAGAAAACCAAAATTGTGCTACACAGAGATATATGTAGAAGTGCCTGACAGCTTTTAAAATTATAATGTTTATAATTCTAAAAGTAAAACACTTTTTGAGTTGACAATTGGGGCCCTGAGGAAGCACAATATTAGTTTACTCTTTCTCTGGATTATTTTATTAAAAATTATATTAAAAAATCTGTTACTGAATAACAGTGTTAGTGTTTTTAGATATTCTCTTCTGATTCAGATTTTTACACAAAAGGTCTGTTTGAGATTTGGAAGATACATATGGAGTGTAGAAAGAATCTGGCTACTTTGAACCTTTCTAAATCAGATTCAATTACCCTCCAAATTGAGGGGCATTTGTTTGTATTCTAGTTGAACTATGTCCTTCAATGGCCACGTGCTCTGAAAAGGATATGTGTTCCTTCTACCAAAACTTTAAAAATTGTACATTAAATTGAATTAATGACTCATCAACTCAGTCAAAACATTTTTTTATATAAATATCTCATTTTTCCCTGCTGACAAACTCTCCAATATACATTTTCATTTTATCTCAGATGAAAAAACCTTAACTACATAAGCCTTCTGAGCCTAGAGTTCTCACGAGTGACAGGAAATCCCTAACTATATTCCAATTCCTTCATCTGGGGAAATTTAACATCTCTTCTTCCTTCCAGATTTGTTAATTTTACTTTTAAAATGTTTTCATCTCTCAAAATGTTTAGTGACAAATAAAAGTGGGTACTTTTCTCTATTTGAGATATGTCCACACAAACCAACATGTTAATATTGAAGCCCTGATCTAGAGGGATAAGTCTCAGAATAGCATCTCTATCAGTGAATGATAAATAAAGCAAGCAAAGCTAATTTAAAAATAACTTTTTAAATACTATAAAATGGATACACAGAGTAAGAAGTACTTATTAAGATCCCTCTGTTTTCCGTTTCATTTTCAACTCACCGTTTATCTCCATTCTCATTCGTCTAAATCCCTCTACAATATGTGCTTCGCCAGGCCCCGCTGGCTCTCCTCCTTTCCCTCTGCACTCTACCTCTCCATTTATACTGTTTTCAAAGTTCTTTTGACTCTGCATCATAATGTTCACAGAACTTGGCAACCTAACAACCAAACAGAACCCTCTCCAGAGTGTGGGAGAAGGGAATAACTGAAATGGCAAACCTGGAATCTTCTTTAGAAGGCAGGAAAAGGGTAAAGGCTGGGAACATCCATAAATTTATCATTTTTGCCTTATCACAGATAAAATCCTAACTCTATGCTGTCCTCAAGATTGAAAGAGTGTGAAGATAAGCCTGCCATGTAAAATACCAGATATATAATAAAATTTGAATTTTTCTAAACAATACTTTTTCAGTGTAATTATGCACCAAATATAATTAAACATATTTAGGAACAAATTCACACTTAAAAAATTGTTGTTAAGCTGAAATTTAAATTTAACTTAGCATCCTGTATTTTTATTTACTAAACCTGTCAACCCTATATGAAGATAATATATGACTGTTTCATTTTATTAGGTTGCTTTATAGACTTCTGTCTTTACATCATTTTCTGGTGTTCCTTTTATTAGTTTACCTAACTGAACTTCCTTTAGTTTCTCAGCTTCCAAAAATTAAACAGTAGGGATCCATATATTCTTTGATTGCCTGTTTGACCCTTATCAATGTATTTTCATTTTGATCATGTCTTCAAGACACTTCCAATTCCCAAACCCTGTTGGTTTGAGGCAGAATAAGATTGTTTCTTGATACATGTAAGCCCATGAGACTGAGACAGGATATTAGAATTAAATGTCTGTCATCCAAGATGAAGTCTATTCAAGAGGGACTTTCAAAGGTGAATGATAAAACATCCTCAAAAAGGGTCAATATAAAGCCTAGATAGAGACTGGGAGTCAAATTGTGGCATCAAAACTGAACTGTTAGTCTAGGAAAAAGAGCAGTAGAGCAAAGAAATGAAAGACAAGCCTGGAGAAATCTTAGAGAAAAGAGTAGGTGACCTACAGTGTTTCCCTGCCTTTCAGGTATGAGCTTGCATGAAAATGCTAATATTTTTAAAAGTGCCTGAGCTAATTACTCATTGATTCACTCTCTGTACTATTTGATTTTATTAGATATTTCTATGTCCAGTGCCTCTTGTCTTCCCTATTTTCTCGTGACTACTGCTGCCATGTCATTGATTGATAGTTGTTAGGGCTCTAGAGTGTGACCCCAAAGTATAATCTCTAAGGATTCAGATTTGTCATGATATTCTTAGAAATCTGATAAGGCAGTAAGTCTATCAAGTGGTTTATTTTCATGACAAACCAAAGAGCTTTATAAGAAACTATTTATTCAAAGACAGAGTCAAAGCACCTAAGCCTAGAAAAAAACAATTAGCAGATTTTAAATATAGCAGAATCTATGTCCCAGTCTCTATTTCTATCTCTTATCTATCTATCTATCTATCTATCTATCTATCTATCTATCTATCTATCATCTATCCATCTATCTACTATCCTAGTTTTGGTCTAGCCATCCTACAGAAACGTGTTGGAAACTTTAGAAACAAAGAATAAAGAAAAGGTGATCTGTTTATCTAATAAACTTTTTCCTCTTCACTGAGGTAACTGTCAGAACAAACAATAGCTTGGTATAACAAACGGTTCCATACTGTAAGTGTCAATCTGAAAGGACAACAATATCTCAAGCAACTAGACAACATATGGGAGGTCTAACAACAAGTAAGACAAAGTTACACAAGGCCAAAGTCAAAAGGAAACCCCCCACATACTCCCAAGACATCAAGCAATGTATCTTAATGTGGGTTAAGCAGCCATAATATTATAATCTTGTTGCTGTAGTAAAGCTTAGAGGATAGCAAATCGAATACCAGGAAAAGGAAAGAAGAAATTTTACAATTGGAAGCCAAGATGACGTCATTTGGTAGCAATCTCATTTGATAAAACAACCCAAGGGAATTTTCCAAATTAGTAGAAGAGAATTGAGGAACAAAAGAAATACGAAACATTCATGAATGGAGAATAAGCAAAAGGTTGTTTGATGTGATCCTATAGTTAATAAAATTTTTTTCTTTTTTCATATTATTGAACTTGATTTCTTTTTCTTAAGTTTTTAAATAATCCCACACAATTCCGAAGTCCTCCTTTCAAGACATTTTTGTGGTTGCTAAATACTGTATATTTCTAAAATTCAAATGCATTATTTTCAATTGTCATTATTTTAGACACACCACATATTTTAGCTGAGTACATTATTGGTAGAGTGTGGTGTAGGATGAGGCAGTAATTTTCCTGTGGTGATGATAAGTATATAAGCAGTTGCATTTCTCTTGGTAATTTAGATAAATTTTGGAAACTCCAGGTCTGTGTATGAACAGAAATACAGTAAAGGGAAGGGATGCTTTTCTTCAGCTTCTAACCAGAGAATTAACTTACATCACTTCTTAAGCAAGTTCCTCCACTCTTTGTAGACTAATGTACAAGGCTTTTTAGCTACTGATACACATTGGTTGCTAGACATCTCCTTTTTCTTCAGGAAAAGGCTTTGTTTCCCTCTACCAAATTGCTTCAACATCCTACAAAGAGGAGGATTCAGACACAATATAGCTCCTGAAGGGAGCAGAAATTCTCCAGGACAAAAAAGGTTAGGGAACAGAACCATTTCTAGGTGTCTTATATCTTTGTCTCCGAACAAAACTGGACTCAGAATGGCACAGCCAAGATCCTGATCGGCTCTTAGAAATAATCCCTTCAAGAAGTGCTAAGGTTGTTATGAAGGCAGTGGAACAAAATAATTTCAAAGTAATTGTAGCTTATCACTGAAACCAATCCTTTTTCTCAGGGAGGTTTCAGTGAATTGTTTGTATCTTTCCTCTTTTCTCCCCATGCACTTCCACAGCTATTGATTCCTTGGCACAAATACATTATTTATAATAACAGTGATATCAGCTTGAAAATAAAACTCATCAATTATGCAAATGATCTTAGGAAATACAAAATATACGAACCTGTTGCTTCCCTTCTTATTTGGTCATACCCATCTATGTTAAAATATAATATTTAAGGCAGAGTATAAGGATACAAGTTCAGTTGCCCACGTATTAGACAAGAAACTTAAATGATTTTACATACAGGTCTCTAGTTCAAATAAAATCTAATAAGTTCAAATACAGTGATGACAGACCTATGATGACTCCAAAATCAAACTGTTCTTCCTTTAATTGTGATTTGCTTCATTTAGTTTCTTTAAATAGATTGTGCTGCATTTTTAAAAGCTATCACTTTTAAAGGTTGACTTAATTTAGTTTTAGGCCTACTATTTTGAAGAAGATCGCAATGCATACTACAGTGCAACTGCACCGCAGTTCTGTGCATAGATTGTGTACATAGCAAACTCAATCAGATTTTACAGAAAGAGTCAAAAGAGCAATTGGGTATTTATGAGTAAGTGTGCCTGCGTGTCTGTAGATAAAAGTTATTAGTTTAGTCTGTGATCCACAAAAGATGGACCTAGACTGAAGCTAGACTGGATCTAGACTGGAGTTAGTTTCTATGCAGTGAAAGGAAATGACAGCAAATCAGCACTACATATTGTGGCTGTTCCGATGTCCAATTATTGATGTAAAAATATTACTATTATAAATTCTTAGGACAGCCTAAAGTAGTTGATGAGGAGAACCTCTAAGATTTTGGAAAAAGGCATTTAAAATCAAGTATTTTTTCCCATGTAATTTTGTAGATTATGTGAAGAATGCTGACTTTCTTTTCATTAGAAATACTTGCTTATCATGTTGTGATGCTATGTCAGTATGTAAGCAGCAAAAGCACAAAGTAAGAAAGGGCATGATAAAATCTGCAGGGTAGTGAAAATTGAAAACAAGGTTAGAGACTGCGCTCAAGCTGTGAGTCATCCTTTGGAAATCATCATTAATCTTGTTTTATTTTTTCCATAGCGTAAAGAAAGACTCCCTAGTCAAATGTCACCTCCCACGTTGTTTTTTTTTATTAGCAATATGCATTTTGTAATCTCTTCTTTTCTTACTATTGTATTAGCAATTTTCACCCTAATTTATACAGTGATAGCAAGCACCTCCACTGAGGAACTGGAGTAGTCCTAGGGTAAAGAAATTCAATGTAGATATCAACTACATAGAGTTAAAGCAAAAGAGTTCTCTGAAAACATGATATCTTTCAAATTCATGTGCTCTCTGAAATTTAAATGGATTAAATCACATAGATAACAAATTAATAAATCTCTTAGTGATTACAGTACTAATCATAATGGAAATATTAACATATGTGTATATACATACACATATATTATATATATATTCACAGAGTTATTTCACCAATAACAAATCCGAATGAATTTGAAAACTAACATTGTTATTATTACTTTAATATGGAAGCTTTCCTTTAAAATGTTTTTATTGCACATTATGAAATAATTTTGCCTAAGAAGCCAGAATAAACTAGACAAAGAAGAATGGGGCAATGTGCATTTATGTGAAAAATAATAGGTAAAAGTGAAACTGAGTTTCAAACTGTGGAAAACCTATCGTTGCCCATTAGCTGAGGCTTTAATTGATTCAAGAATTTAGAAAATCGTGTTTTGATTTTGAAAATTAAAATAGCCCCTTGGATAGATGAGAGATTGCTGTATTTATAAAGGTATATTGTTCAAATTACAATCTTTTTTTTTCTCCAATGTTTTTTGAACCACTTACAAACTCACCTACTGGGAGAATTTACTTATCATGGAGAATATTTGAGAAATTTTGTATGCAAAAAATTATAATATGTTGCAAAATAAATTCCACAAACGCTATTTATTCATAATGTATATAGTCTCCAAATAATACATGTCATTATTCATGTCCACCAAATTCTTTATTATGTATTATGAATGCCTTTTTTTAACTTCAGCCACTGCTTAACTACCAACACTACGCTGAAAAATAATATTAATATATACTTCTAAATTATTAAGGCTATGTTTTATTTTATACCATCTATACAATTCATTAGGAGATTTCCCTCAAGCCCCTGTCTTCTTCTTTGAATATCCACCTGCTTTGAACAAACAAATATCTAAGTAGAAACATGGGAATGGAGTGAAGCTAAAATGTTTGATTATACTTTTGCTGAAAGGGATAGTATTTATGTCCGGACTACTTATTATTTTTTAAACCACTTTTGCTTCAAAGTATTGCAGGGGTACAAATATTTTTGGTAACATGGATCACTTTAATAATGCTTGAGTCATGGTTATAAGTATGCCTGTCACCCAGATAGTGTTCATTTTAACTGTTAAGTGGGTTATCACCCATCTCCTTGTCGCTTCCACCTTCCTTGACTTCCATTGAGTTATGCTACCCGCTGTGTACATATGTGTTCATCAGTTAGGTCCAATTTAATAGTGAGTGCATGTGGTGCTTGTTTTTCCATTCTTTGATACTTCATGTAGGATAATGGTCTCCAGTTCCATCCAAATTGTTACAAAAGGCATTAAGTCATCCTTCAACATGGCTGAATGGTATTCCATGGTATACATAGAGCACATTTTGTTAATCCATTCATGAATTGATGGGTAATTTGGTTGGTTCCACATTTTTGCAATTGAGAATCTTGCTGGAATAAACATTCAACTGCAAGTGTCTTTTTTTTTTTTTGAGACAGAGTTTCACTCTGTTACCCAGGCTAGAGTGTGGTGGCGTCATCCTAGCTCACAGCAACCTCAAACTCCTGGGCTCAAGTGATCCTTCTGCCTCAGCCTCCCGAGTAGCTGAGACTATAGGCATGCGCCACCGTGGCCGGCTAGTTTTTTCTATATATTTTAGTTGTCCAATTAATTTCTTTCTATTTTTAGTAGAGACGGGGTCTCGCTCTTGCTCAGGCTGGTCTCGAACTCCTGAGCTCAAACAATCTGCCCGTCTCGGCCTCCCAGAGTGCTGGGATTACAGGCGTGAGCCACTGCACCCGGCCTACTATAACTTTTAAAAAATCTATAAAATACTTAGGGAAAAAGTAATAAATGTCATTCTAGATCTGTACATTGAAAATTAAAATATTACTTAAAAATTATATGATATGATAAATTACATCAAATTGAAGACTCAGTATTGTTAAGACACCAGTTCTGGGCTAGGCGCGGTGGCTCACGCCTGTAATCCTAGCACTCTGCGAGGCCGAGACGGGCAGATTGTTTGAGCTCAGGAGTTCGAGACCAGCTCTGAGCAAGAGCAAGACCCTGTCTCTACTAAAATTAGAAAGAAATTAATTGGACAACTAAAAATATATAGAAAAAAAAATTAGCCAGGCATGGTGGCACATGCCTGTAGTCCCAGCTACTCGGGAGGCTGAGGCAGGAGGATCGCTTGAGCCCAGGAGTTTGAGGTTGCTGTGAGATAGGATGACGCCACGGCACTCTAGCCTGGGCAACACAGTGAGACTCTGTCTCAAAAAAAAAAAAAAAAAAAAAAAAAACACATACGATGGTTTGTAAACAATATAAAACTACTCTGCACCTATGTGATTTTTTCCAACCAAAATACAGTTGAGATTTATTCCTAACAAATATCCTTTTGGAGACTTAGGCCCATCCAGATCACTTTCAAATTCCAGATCCTGATATCCAGGACATTAGCTACACCTTATTGCTTCAACATCTACAAATTGAACTTCGTATGTTTCCCATGTTTTCAACCCTTTTGATTTCAATATAAACAGGGCAAGTACAAATCTCTAAGGCAAACTGCCAGAAATCTCACTTTAAGTTTACATGAATTTCAACACATGGCTCCTTAAAATTGAGCATGTTTGCTCAACTACTTAAGATTTCACATACAGACAGTATTATCAGGCCCAGGTTTCTCCATCTTGACTACATCAAGGCCATGATGACAGACACCTTGCAGGAATTAAGAGAGATGCCTAAAAGGGGCGATATAAATGAATCTGGCAATATAAATGAATAAAATACAAATGAACAAGATGAGCATGTCAGAGAGATGAGAGACAAGAGACTAAGGACACCAGAGACTGCTATCCTGTCTCCGGGACACCCTACATAATGGTTGCTCTGGGGAATGCAGGCCCATGGCAGCCAGATTCATCAAGATAAGTTGGAGATGAAGACTGTATCAAAAATCTCAGGGTATATAAATGTTGGCTCAGATTTTAAAAACAAAAGCCATGTAAGCCGAACAAAACCTATCCATGGGCCATTTCATCACCTCTAGCAGGTCTCCTGCACACTCCATGGGGACCAGCCCACTGATCTGTGGTTTTAGAGCATTTTGTTTCTGGTGGACAAGTGTCGTTTCTAGTGACTACTTTATTTCTTTGTTTTGTTTTTGTAGAGACAGAGTCTTGCTCTGTTGCCCATGCTGGAGTGCAATGGCATGATCATAGCTCACTGTAACCTCGAACTCCTGACCTCAAGAGATTCTCCTGCCTCAGCCTCTTGAGTAGCTGTGACCACAGGCACATGTCATCATGCCTAGCTGTGACTATAGGCACATACCACCATGTGTAGCTAGTTAGCTTATTTTTTAAGTAATTTTATTATTTTTATTGATAGGTTATCTTGTTTCTTGATAAATCATCACAAACTATTAATACCTCTTTTATGATCTTTTCCACTATGCTGCCAGGGAACATCTAAAATCTACTTTGCTCACTTTGACATTTCCCAATTTGCAATCTTTTGCAAACAGCCTCATCCTCCATAGGTTCTCTCTTGATTCTCCCCTCCCCCCCAACCACCAATCCTCTGTCCCATATTTATTATCTCAATAAACTAATGAGGTACAAACCTTCAATTCTCTCTCAATCCATTAGCAACTCCTATACAGCCTTCCATCAGAACATTTGGAAAGTCTGACCACTTCTCACCAGGACCCCTGGTCACCATTCCCTCTTGCCTGGACTATGACCTTAGGTCCTTCAGAGAAACAGAGCCAACAGGATGTATACAGAAAGAGATTTATTATGAGAAATAAATCTTAAGGAATAGACCTTTTGAGAAGTCCCCAAATCTGCAGTCAGCAAGCTGGAAACCTAGAAGAGCTGATGGTAACAGCTTCTTCCCGTGTCTGAAAGCCTGAGAGTCAAAAGGGCTGGCAGAACGGTGTGAGTTCCTGTCTGAAAGGCAGCAGACTCAAGACTCAAGGAGAGCTGATGTTTCAGCTCAAGTCTCAAAGCAGGAACTAACCAATATCCCAGCTCAGTCAGGGGGAAGAGTTCCTTCTTACTAGCAAAAAGATTTGCCTGTTCAGACCTTCAACTGATTGGATGTGCCCACCCACATTAGGGAAGGCAAGCTGCTTTACTCAGTCTACTGATTCACAAATGTTAATCTCATCCAGAACAATGGCAAAATATCTGGGCACCCCACGGCCCAGTCAAGTTGACACACAAAATTAACCATCACAACTACTAAAATTGTTCTTCAACTGGCTTTCCTTCTCTTCTTGATTTCCTTCAGTCTATTTTTCACACAGCAACCAGTGATTTTTATTATTTTAACAGTTTTATTACCATACTATTCACTCATTTAAAGTGTACAATTCACTGGTTTTCAGTATATTAAGATATGTGCATTCATCACCACAGGCAACTAAATTAAACTGTTCTCCAAAGTCCCCAGTAGCTCCTCACCAAAGCCCCTGGAGCCTTATACAGCCTCGCTCACTTGCCTCTTCATCCCACTCTGTTCATACCCAAAGTCCTCCATGTTGATCCTCCTATTCCTTCTCTGGAAAACTCCCAGCCACCCCCGGATCTCCCCAGGGCTCACTATCCCCTCACTTCATTCAGGTCCCCGATCGATCAAATGTCAACTCAGAAATAAAATGTCCATGAGCACCCTCTCTGAAATGCTTCTTATACACACACTCAATCATTCTTTATCCATTCACATTTTTTCAATGTAACTATTGATAACTGATGAGGTATATAATATTTTCTTTTTTATTTCAAAATATTAAGGGGGTACAAATGTTTTTGTTACATGGATACCTCACATGATGCTTAAGTCAGGGCTTTTAGTGTGCCATCTGCAGAATAGTGTTTGTTGTACCCGATAGGTAAGTTTTTATCCCTCACCCCCTCCCCCTCTCCCCTCCTCTTAGTTTCCAACCCTTTACATCTCTTTGTGCCTGTATGTACCCCGCTGTTTAGCTACCACTATGAGAACACATGGTGTTGTTTTCTCGTTCCTGAGATACTTCACTTAAGATAATGGTCTCCAGTTCCATCCAAGTTGCTGCAAAAGACATTTCATTCCTTTTTATGGATAAGTAGTACTCCATGGTATAAACACACACATACATTTTCTCTATCCACTCATGAATTGATGAGCACTGAGGTGCTCCACATCTTTGCAATTGTGAATTGTGCTGTGATAAACATTCTCGTGCAGATGTCTTTTGGATAAAACAACTTCTTTTCTTTTGAGTAGATACCCAATAGTGGGATTGTTGGATCGAATAGTAAGTCTACATTTATTTCTTTGAGGAATCTCCATACTGTTTTCCATGGAAGTTGTAGTAATTTGCATTCCTACACATAGTGCATAAGCATTCCTATCTCTCTGCATACACACCAAAATATATTGTTTTTTGACTTTTTAATAATGGCCATTTTGACAGGGGTAAGGTGGTATCTCATTATGGTTTCAATTTGCATTTCCCTGATGATTAGTAATATCGAAGAGTTTTTCATATTTTTTGGCTATTTGTCTTTTAAAAAACTTCTGTTCATGTCTTTTGTCCACTTTTTGATGGAGTTTTCTTCTTGCTGATTTGTTTGAGCTTATATTTTCTTCACTATAATTGCTGGCGACTGACAGGTTATTATCAATACAGTGACTGTGCTCTCTCCCACTCCATGAAATACCAGCTCCATGAGGGAGAAACTTGCTCTGCCTTGTCTACAGCTGTGTCCCAAGCTCCTGGATCAGTGTCTGACACACAGTAGGTGCTCAACAAATATTTTGAGAATGGGAGGGACAGTTGTGGAACTAAGACAAATGGAGTGACCGGTGCCTTCATACCACTTTTACACCTTGGACTCTTTCTTACCAATCTATTTCACTCCTCCTTTTTCAATTTCTATATAATAAAAGATACCTAAGGAGGGATGTTCCAAGATTTTTGAATGAAACTGTCAAGTATGATATAATCCTACTTGAATACTAAATCAATTATTTTTAACTCTACAATTATAGCGTTGCTTTAGCAATTCTAATTCATTAATGTTCAAAAAAAAAGTTGCCCTCAAGGCTGAAATTTGGCAAATAAATGTTCATCTTAGATTTTACAATAAGCAGGTTTTGGAACTCTAGGGAATTTCTCCTAAACTTGTGCCAATGCCATGACTAAGAGATTTTGGCTAGAAATAAAAAAGGAGTTTCTTGATTTGCAGTGCTACATCATTAGGAGGGTATTGAAAACAACTTCAACGCTGACACAGAGATGTTCAATTTCCACTTTTGGTGACACTTACCTTTAATTTGGAGTAAAAGAGAAGCAGGAAGATAAGGAAATTTGAGGAAATTTCCTAAGAATATTTTATAAATAACTTAACCATCAGTGACTTATTTATATTCTATTTATATGAAGGTATTAAGACATTTCTATCTTTAATATCTAATATTTGTTACCTTAAGGGTAACAATGCACAATCCTCAGTCTATTCACTCATATTGAACAACCCCAAACTACTTTAAAATACAGATGATCCACAGAAGATCCAGTTAAATACACATTACAATGGCTAACTTTTATGCTGTAATTTTTATACAAGTATAATAATACATTGATAATGGTAATACTCTCTTGTATCTTTATTTAGAAGAAAAAGTACCCTGTATTTTTGTTATTGGTACTTTGGTTTTAAAGAAAATACTAAGATTGACAAACTAATAAAATAAGAATAGTTTAAATTTTAGTGCGTGAGGCATAGTTACACAACTTGTGATAGACATTCACCCTTCCTTTAAAGTAAAAACATTCCTTCAGTGTATTTTTAATAATGAGACCATGATTTAGCAGTTTTCATCAGGTTTATTGATATTCTTTAACATTCACTATCTCTATAGGAAATGGAAGAAAAAGATAAAAGTCCATCTTTTCACTCAATGAAACATCAAGGTCTGATGCAATAGATAGGAAATTGTTCCAATACAGTGACAGGTGAAAATTAAACAAAAATTAAAGAGCATGGTAATTTACAGAAACATGCAGCCTTCACTATTTATCAACTGTGAGGAAATCAAAAACGTGAAAACGAAAGCAGAGTTGAGGCAGAAGTAGTGCCAGACCCACGTTAATGGGAAGGGACCTCAACGTCACCTGCTCCATACCCTCCTTAATTTAAAGAGGTTGGTTCATATCCAATTGAAGATGGGATCATCGTGCCAGATCAGCTCAGTAAGAATGCTGCTCTCACCCGCTAAGCAACCAAACAGGCAATGATGAGTGAATAAAACAGAATTTACTTGGTGAAAGGCTTTCTCAAATTTTCTAGTTGGAAGATCTCCTCAGACAAATCTACAAAATCAGCAACAGGATTCCAAAAGAGAAAATAGATACGATTGATCTTACCTTATGTGGTTATTTTAAACCGGCTCTACGATACCGTCTTTCCATCTCTTCCCATGCTGTTGTTTATTATCAGTGTTTCACATACTTCAACATCCAAATATATTCACAAATGTATATCTTGCTTATTACCACTAAAAAGATACCCCCTCTGAGACACACAATGGGTTTGACCCAGCGCAGAGCAACCCTCAGTGTCGCCACTCTTTCAAGCAAGGCATATCGTCTGCTCATTTCTGTACACATCCAAATCTCAATCTCATTTTCCTTGAATACTTTCTCTTCAACCACACAAAATTCATTCCTGCCTCCTACCCAGAAAAGTGCCACGCTTGAATGAAAATAGTAATTATATTTGTACTTCTTATTTCAACCTAGACAAGAAAGAAGAAGAAAGTGGGCTTTTTTCCCAAAAACCACTCTATCTTGAGGCCTCACATTTTAGTTTTATTCATGGGAAGTGCTCACAAGCTCTAGTGTACCAGAAATCTTCCCTCCCCGCCAGGGGAGAAAAAAATGGGATGAATAGAGTCACTGCATGAGCGTGGTTTTTAGAAAAGTACATAACGAAACCTGGGTAGCAATATTTAAATTTTATAGCAGATTCCTCAGGTGAATTTTCCACTGCTGCTGGAAGGGAACAACCTGATGTGTCCGCAATCACCTCAACACAGACTAGGTCACACTACTTTGCTAAAGGACAGTAAGGGAGAGTGTGCAGGAGAGTGAAGATGAAAGAGTCAGAAGTAATTTCACATAGGTACAAAAACATTAACCATTAATAACCTGGAAAATGGCACTAAGAATGGAAGTATAGATTTGCCTTATTTCTTATTTCCCTTACCATCGTGAAGGCAAGAGAAACTGCCACATCCAACGCCTTAAACTAGCTGACAGTTATGCAATTCCTGCATTCCACAGCATTACTAAATGAGAGACAACCTTCCCAGTCTCCATGGTCACACCTTCTACATTCCACTCCTGAACGTAATCTCTAAGAGCAGCCCTTCATAGCAAAGGTGTTCAAACTCAGCCCATATTTTTGACGCAAATGTGGATGCATTGAAGATTTTTCCACTGAGCCCATTGACAGACACAAACGTTCAAACAAATGATTCAAACCAAATTTTCTGAAATGCCATGTCTTTTCAAAGGGAAATTAGAATTGGAATGGAAAGCATGAGTAGATCAATCCAATCTGTAGTCAGCAAAGGAGCCTGGGTAAAGGGGGAGAGCTTATTTTCTTGATTCTTCAGCTCGGTGGTACTCAATCAGGCGTGATTTTCTCTGATGGGAATCATTGGCAATGTCAGAAGACATTTGTAACTGTCACAAATGGCAGAAAGGGGAAGTGTGCTACTGGCATGTAGTGAGTGCAGGCCAGGGAGACTGCTCAAGATTCTGCAATGCCCAGGACAGACCTCTACAGCAAAGAATTATCTGGCCCAAATGTCAATACTGCTGAGATTCAGACACTTTGCTTTAGCTAAATGCAAGTAAATCATAAGGGGTCTGAGACAACCAAAAGTCTTAGGGTTAATAACTTCCTTGATGTTTCTACACATATTGTATTTCATGCACACTAACATATCAGATGATAAACATTATTCTGGTTCAATGGCTCTTTTCACTGTTAAAATATCTCGCCTCTTTCTTGAGGTTTTGTTTTGAGATTGGATTTTTTTATTCCCAAATGAAGTTTTAGTTTTGAGTTTCAGTGATTTGAACACACCCACATTTAACACCAGCCATTTTTTGGAATACATAAAGTTTTGGGTTAGTTTTTTTTTTTTTTTAACATGGTTTTGTGAAGAATAGAGAATATTTTCTCTATTCTTTCAATAGAGAAAATATATTTCTTTATAAAATAAAACTCAGTCAAGTGAGAAAAGCCATATCTCTAGAAGAAAAGATCAGTTACTGCCCTCCTGAAGAAAAAACAAACACGTGAATGTTTCAAGCAAAGCATTCGATATATTTCTAAATCATCTACACATCTCTCTCCATATCACCATTGCTCAGGGGATACATTCCATGTTTTTCCCACAGGTCCATATGCAAAGGGTAAATCCATTGCCTTGGCTTCAAAGCTAGCTAAATACACATGGTACCTGAAGTGACTTGGATAAAAGGTATAGCTAAAGCAGAAAGTGAGGAGTGTTGGAAGAAACCACTTCAACGCACACGCCTGAACTGAATAAGCCAAAGGAAACCAGCACTCCTGAACACAGTCCACTTGGCCAAGATGACTGTCTTCTTAAGGAACTCACCCGCAGGCTGGCCAGTAACTTGTGATATCTGTAGCCTGGAACTAAAAGCTGATCTAATTCATTCAGATTCCTCTTTGGGAACCTCAACAAAGAGACACCAAAGAAATTCTTCTGTTGGAAATGGGGAAGAAAAAAGTAATCACATGGAATGCAGCTGCCATGTTTATGGCTGAACAGTGGATTAATGGGAAAGTCTTCTGGTATTAATAAATCCTAAAAATAAAACACTTGTCAATCTGACTCAGCTTGAAAGCATCTCTGTGCTTTGCTCCTAAAAAAGTGTTTACTGTATGTAAAACTGATGAAATCTGACAAAGGTCTTTGGATTGGACCAACGTTAATTTCCTGGTTTTGATACTGTGCTATGGTTACACGAGATGGACATTGTTGAAAACTGGGTGACGAACAGCAGAGGACATCTTTGTATTGTTTTTTGCAACTTCCTATAAGTCTATATTTATTTCAAAGTAAAAAGTGTTTTTAAAAAAAGTATAGGCCGGCCGGGCGCAGTGGCTCACGCCTGTAATCCTAGCTCTCTGGGAGGCCGAGGCGGGCGGATTGTTTGAGATCAGGAGTTTGAGACCAGCCTGAGCAAGAGCGAGACCCCGTCTCTGCTAAAATTAGAAAGAAATTAATTGGACAATTAAAAATATATAGAAAAAATTAGCCGGGCATGGTGGCACATGCCTGTAGTCCCAGCTATTTGGGAGGCTGAGGCAGTAGGATTGCTTGAGCCCAGGAGTCTGAGGTTGCT
>CAUYSK010047461.1:0-36670 GCA_963575035.1 Avahi laniger | reverse complement strand
CAGCAACCTCAGACTCCTGGGCTCAAGCGATCCTCCTGCCTCAGCCTCCCAAGTAGCTGGGACTACAGGCATGTGCCACCATGCCCGGCTAATTTTTTTCTATATATTTTTAGCTGTCCAATTAATTTCTTTCTATTTTTGATAGAGACGGGGTGTCGCTCTTGCTCAGCTGGTCTCGAACTCCTGAGCTCAAACAATCCGCCCGCCTCGGCCTCCCAGAGAGCTAGGATTACAGGTGTGAGCCACCATGCCCGGCCGACTTCCTGATTTTAAGAGCTACTTTTCTCTCTTTTAAGGGATTTATGTCTTTGTGCTTAGCTCTCTATGTTGATTTGCTTCCTCTCTTTCCATGTTATCTCTCCTTTTATAATAAAACTTCTGACAATCAAAAGTGCTGCTGGGATATAGTGTCTTTGTTAATGAAAATAATCTCATTCAATAAAATGTGTCAGACACTTACATATATTATTGCTTTGAATCCTCATAGTGATCCCGTGATGTAGGCATCAAAATCCACAGCTTTGGTTCATGAGGAAGCTGAAGCTCAGGAAGGTTAAGTGAAATAACAGATCACACAGCTAGTAAGTAGACCCAAAGTCTAACTCCTAAGCCCACTTTATATGGCTATATTGTGTTTAAATGTTTCTGTTATATTTGTTCTCTTTAATTTTCAGTATGTTTATTTTTACTTTCCCAATTAAGATATAAATTCCTTGGGAGTAGGGGTCCTGGCTATAGTTTCTTATTTCTATTTTGAGGTGCCTGACTTCATGTTCTACAAGCAGCAATCAGTTTAAATTTTGTAGACCAACTAGGGAAAGCAGTTCATTATAAATATGTTATTACCATACTTGATTATACATTAGAGTGGTGCAAATGCTTTATTTGAGGTCTTTAAAATTTCTATTATGTCCACTAAATTAACGATTGGGTTGCAAATGAAATTAAAACAGAGGAAAGGTCAAAGTTCAGCTTCCTGCTACAGTTGTCGTAGTAACTCTGGGCAGTAAGTCTGCATAAACGGAAAGGAGAACAAGAGGAAACACCTACTGATCTCTAATGTTATCTCCAGCTAGTTGTTTTCCTTTTTCTTCAATATTTTAATATGTCAAATGACTAGAATTGTAATTCATTCTTTCACGTATTTCGTTGTATTCTCTGTCACGTTTTTTTCTTGAAGCCCATCCCAGGAAAGCCAAGTTTCTGAAGGAGACAGAATCATGCCTTGACATTCCTAAAGATGGGGTAATTTGTGTTTGTTCTTCCTGATCTCGTTGAGTTTATTTATTTATTTATTCATTCATTCATTCAAGAAATATTCATTGAGCATCTATGACTCTGATTTTCAACCTGGCTGCATAATAAAACTACCCAGGGAACATTTCCAAAATACCATTACAAGTTTCACACCGAGATTAATGGAGTCCAGGCCTATCTGTCTCACTCTGTCACCCAGCCTAGAGTGCAGTGGCACAATCATAGCTCACTGTAACCTTGAACTCCTAGGTTCAAGTGATCCCCTCGCCTCAGTCTCCCGAGTAGCTGGGACTACAGGTGTGCACTACCACACCCAGCTGATACTTTTTAATTTTCATTTTTTGTAGAGACAGAGGCTCAACTATGTTGCCCAGGCTAGTCTGAACTCTTGGCCTCAAGTTATCCTCCCATCTCAGCTCCCAAAGTACTGAGATTACAGACTTGAGCCACCACACTCAGCCATGGCCTATATATTTGTAAAGTTCCTCAAGTAATTATGATGCATATAAGGGTTGACAGCCACTGACTCACGGTACATTACATCCTGTGCTAACAAATGGGATGTAAATAAAAATAATGGCTAACAGTGCATACTATATGTCAGGCACTGTTCTAAGTCTCTTACATGTATTAACACATTTAATCCTCTCAACAACCCCGGAAGGTATGTATTAGTCCCATTTTATATATGAGCAAACTGAGGCACAGAGAAGATAAGTAACTTGCCCAAAGTAACACATCTACGAACTGGCAGTCTGGTCTTGGAGTCCATGCTCACTGCTCTATGGCCTATCAACAGCATCATAGTCTAGTAAATAATGAAAAGACAGGAGATACGTATCAAGAGGAACACCTAAAGTGAGAGGTAGGGGAAGGAGGTAGGGTCAGGAAGGCTTCCTGTAGGAGGTGGTACTTCAATTCAAAGAGGAAAAATGGGAACTAGCAAGGCAAAGTAGGAAGTAAAGCTCTTCAGGTGCCTTTCTTCCTTGTCTTGCTAGACGACCTGCCTCCCCTCTTCCCAGGAGCTCCTTCCTCCCTGTTCACCACACTGAATGCTCTGGAATGCCCACAGTCATCCTTAAAACGCCTAACATTTCAACTGGGAAGACTGAAGTCATGCACAATTACTCATGCAATTTTTCCTCCAGACAATAGGTCCTTCTGTGTGCTTCTCATTCAAATATATAAAGCTTCACTCTGTTGTTTTAAAAAAGTCTTTGTTGCAGAAACAATTCACAAACGTGTCAAACACACATTGGTTCCCCACCCGCTTCTCTGTCCCCTCACCTGATTGGGATGCTGGCTTGCCAGGGACGTGTGCCTGCTTGCCGACTGCCCAGCATGGAAGTTAACCCTGCATTTCACGTTGCTTCTAACCAAGTAGGGCTCTCAAGCTTAAGTTTGAGGTTAACCTCAGGGAGCAGTTAGCCACACCTGCCACCCCCTCTGCCTGGCCTCAGGGGCGGGAACAGACTTTCTGTTGAGGAAAGGGAAATGCTCTGATGCTGCTAATTAACTGTGGGAGGAAAGGAAGCCCTCTCCAGACACCAAAAATACCAAGGAAGAACATTAGAAAAAGCAGCCTTTGTACCAGACAGCCACATCATTCAGCTCAGCCTAGGCCGGGGCTAGAGAGAAAAATAGCAACTCCTGCGGCACATAAGGTCCCTGCATCCCAAGTGGGCACCTCGGGAGGTCATGCCCTGAGGGAATGTCTGCTGCGGGAGGGGGTCTGGGGACTGTGGATGGAGTCTGGCTGCCCTCCCAGCTGTCCTTAGGCAAACCACAGGAAGTGGCCTGAAGCTAGCATGTTTATAGGTGACTTGTGAAACTGTTAGAATAGCAACAGGCCTGTTTAGTAATTTAAAAGTTAAGGAGCACAGGCCTCTGGAGCTGTAGGACCTTGCCTTAGAGTCTGGGTAATCTTGCTCCAGCAGGTCCCTTTCCCACTCTGCTTATCAACTTAGGGGCTGATCCCCACTTTGCAGATGGGACTATCTTAAACACAGAGAAAGAATTGTCACCTTCCAGCCTGCCCAAATCCCTGAGGCTTGGCTGCTCCGGGGCTGAATGGGGTCTACAGTGTCTAGGAGACTCAGGGTCCAGAGAGGTGCTGTTGGGGAGGGTGTAAGTTGCTTCAAGAATTGGATTTGTTCACAAGCAGAAGGGCAGTTGAGCCTTTGGGCTGGGACTTTAAGTTCAAGAGGCGGCAGAATTTGGCTGCTGACCAGTACAGGGGAATGAGGTGACACCTGAGGGAGGCCTTAGAATTGGGGATGGAGGACCTTAGGATCGGAAAGCTGCCAGAGCTACATGGAGACTCCTAGAGGGCCTGTTTACAAGGTCTGCCTTATTTATAGGGGCTTGGACAGAGTCCCAAGACTAAATTGCCAAGACCAGCAAATTGGGGTACTAGGATTTCATAGCAGGCCAAGTTTGCCAGTCTCTCACGCCACTGGCATTTTTCATCTGGGCAGACAAGGGGGAAATTCCGCCACTGCAGTATCACAGGTACGGGATCCTTGGCAGCTGCGTACGTGGTGGCACATCCTTCTTTTCCTCCCTTCCTATTGCTATAGGATCTCTTTCAGAGACGCCTCAAGTGTCAGAGCTGAAAAGATTTTAGAAGCCACATAGACCAATTCCTTTATTTAACAGAAAAGGAAACAGAGAAACAGAGAGAAGCGACTGGCACAAAGGCACACAGCTAGTTAGGGATCACTAGGATGGAAACCAGGTCTGCTCACAACCAGTCCCGGGCTTTTTCCGCACTGCAAATGTCCCCTTTATAACATTAGTATCAGGGGCTCCTGCCCATTCCATGTTCTGTTTCCCATTTTACTCACTTCCATACACAGTGCCTTGAACTCTATCTTGTTTTGTGGCATCATATGAGTTTCTGAAAAGTTTCCACTATTTGGTATTTTGACCAAAAACCCCGAAAACCCATTAGGTTAGAAAGAAAGAGGTTGTCACAAGCAGAGGCTACCAGTGTGAAATGCGACTAGGGTAGAAGAGCAAATTCCCAGATTCTAAGGCCTTGCTGCTCCAAGCTGTTCACGTGCCAATAGCATGGGTATCACTTGGGGGCCCCACCCCAAGACCACTGAATCAAAATCTGCACTTTAACAAGATCATCTGCATAAATACTAGTGTTTGGGTAGCGCTTCTTTGGGTAAGGCTCTGAAAAAGTCCTCTCCCTCCGCCTCCCCTTCCTACCCAAACGCTAACCACCTACCGCCTCCCTCTTGTTCCTTTCTTTCACATCCTCACTCCCAAATGTTGCTATGTTAATCTGGTTCTGCCTTTTCTTGAAATTTTTAAGCCATGCAGGATGTGGAGGGATGTACTTCAAAAGGGGACTCAAAATGGAAACTTTTGAGAAAAATAAAATATAGCTAATTTGAAAGATCTTTTGCAGCTCCAATGTCACGTTGTTAATGTTGAAATATAAACAGTTACTGTGTTTATATTGGCTTGCTTGTAGAATCATCTTTGGTTATATTTAGGAATTTGATGGCTTGGAAAGCATACTGAAAAACTCTGAGAACAAAAATATTTTTCCCCTTAACTTTCTGGAAAATAAGAAAGTCTCTTTTTTTAAAAAAAATAATCCCACCAACCTCTTATCACTGCTTTCTTTATTTTCCCTATCCACTATTATACACTTTTTCCTTTTACCTTTCTTGCTCTCTTCATTCTTAGTTCAGTTTTCTCATTTCATTTACATTTTTAAAAATAGGCTTTTCCTTATTATTTGTTTCTAATAGAAAAATTAGGAAACAGAGGGGAAAAAAAAGCATGACCAGAATCCCACCTATGTAGAAACAACTGTAAATTTCTTATATAAAATTACTCCAAAACTTTTTGTACATATATTTGTTTTAAAAATGGGGTAATTCAGAATGTAATAATTAGTATCTACTTTCTTTTAAATGGAACTATAAATTACTAACTTCTTTACATCTTTACATCTGTGAACATACCTCAGCAACATCATTTTTATTAAATTCTGCCATTAGAATAGTGTCACGATTGATTTAATAATATTTCTAAGCATGATGGTGCGTGCCTGTAATCCTAGCAATTTAAGATAACACGAAATCCTTTTAGACCTTCATTGCCAGCCCCAGTTCCCTTCCTCTCCTGCCTCCCTCGTTCCAGTTCTCCCACTCCAATCCCAGCTCAGGGAATGCAATTATCGTCCCAGCTTTTGACGGGTGCATGTTTTGAGGTGCTACAAGGATTTCAGTGACTGACATGGTCCCCATCCCAGTGAGGGAGAACAAGCACTCATTCATGGGGAGATGCAAATAACACTGACAAGCCCTGCGCTGTGCCACCAAGTGCGACTTAACGTGAGGCAAACTGAGTACAGTCCCAGTTACTGCTGAGTGAGCATCGAGTCTTCTCTGTCTTTCGCCGGGATTACTGCCCTAGGTTTTCACTTGGCCTCCTTGCCCCTAATCTCTCTTTTTCAACCCATGCAGTTTACTGCTGATAAAATAATCTTTTCAAAAACCGCTTTTATGGTATGTGTGACCTTGTTTACTTCCTGCTCCTCTTATTCTGCTTGCTAAACTTCCCTAGTCCTCCTGAGACTCAGCTCAAACCTTTAATTACTCAGCATGTCCCGATGAGCACATGTGCTAATCCACTCTTCTAAAAACTTTCCTGACTCTAGGCTCTGTGAATAACTCCCTTCTTGCTTCTTCTCTTGTAATAGATCCTACTTTGTTGTGATTACTTATTTATCTTTTTGGCCTACATCTATCCCAAACTGTGAGTTCTTAAAGTACAGGACCCCTATCGTACCCATCTTCATACCGCCAGTGCTCAATATGGTGCCGAATCCACAGCTGATGCTTAATAAATGTCTGCTCAACAAAAAGAATAGATAACGTCATACTGGTTCTCAATGTACCTTCAGGATTTGAAGGTTAATTCTTGCTTAGAGCAAGAAGCAACTGCATTAGGTGGCAGGAGCAGAAATGCCTTTGAGGAGACTCGTCCTAGAACCCGAAAGTAGTACAGGGAGGAAGTGGTACTTGCCCCATTCTATTAATGTCTCTGATTCTACATTTGAAATAAACAGCCCATAGCTGTCTTTGCAATGTGAGGGGTGCTAACAAAGTGTTTGTTTAAAAAAATAAGGGGAAGATTTTTAAAAGATCCCAACTTACCCTAGTTAGGAACTGGAAGGGTTTTTGTTGTTGTTGTTGTTTTTTTTTTAAAAGCTCAAATCTAATCATGATGACTCCTTGCCTAAAGCCCTTTGATCACTTTCCATTGCTGTGAAGATTAAGTTCAAAAAGTTTAATTTGACCTTCAAGGCCCCACATGGCCTGGAGGCTGCCCATCCCATCACGTCATTCTTCCTGGAGCTCTTTTCACTCCAGCCACAAAATCATTTCTTGGTTCCTCAAGGGCACCAACCTGCTTCGTCAAGGACGCTCCTTATGCCCCCCCCACCACACTCCACCTGGCTAATTATCACACATCCCTCAGGTCTCAGCTTAGCTGTCACTGCCTAGGAAAGCCTTCCCTGAGCCACACGCTAGGTTAAGTTACCACATTTTTCCCTTATAACATTTTTCATTATTGTAACTTGATGTTAAGTGTGTAATTATTGGACACTTTCTTCTCACTCCCCACCTCCCAACTCCAGACTATAAAGTCCATGAGGACAGGATCCGTGTCTGTTCTATTCACTACTTTATTGAAGGGGTTTTACCTACACGGTTTCATTTACTTTCACAATCCTACGAGGTTGACATCCTCACCCTTATTTGACAGATGAGAAAACTGAAGCAAAGATAGGTATACAATAAAGTCAAGATTTGAGCATAGTTCCATTTGCCTTTTTCTGTTTTGCTTTATTTGTTTGTTTATTTTGAGACAAGGGGTCTTGCTAGATTGCCCAGACTGGTCTCAAACTCCTGTGCTCAATCAATTCTCCTGATCCTGATTCTCCTGAGTAGCTGAGATTACAGGCGCACCACCACATCAGCTCCGTTTGCATTTTTAAAGGGCTAGACATTCATTTATTTGGGTATTGGATCTCAGGACCCGAACTGGAGTCCCATTCTACCACTTACTAATTTTATAATTCTGAACAGGTCTCCTCATACATATAATCGGGATAATATTCCTTATCTTACCTACCTCATCATATTCTTTAGAGAATCAAATGAAATAATAGATACAAAGTACCTGGTAGACCATAATCCATTCTACAAACATAAGTAAAACAAGTAGCATTTTTCATCAGAGTCAAGTCTGTAACGGGCTCTGCTTATCTGGTCTGCCCATTCTGGGTATGTTTCTTGAGTAAAATTATCAAGTGGAGACACTGAGTACAGATGTTTCTGTATATTATCTAGAAAATGTGGCTGGGCTCACCCCTGTAATCCTAGCACTCTGGGAGGCCAAGGTGGGAGGATTGCTTAAGGTCAGGAGTGAGAACAGCCTGAGCAAAAGCGAGATCCCGTCTCTACTAAAAATAGAAAAAATTTAGCCAGGCGACTAAAATAGAAAAAATTATCAGGGACACGGTGGCGCATGCCTGTAGTCCCAGCTACTTGGGAGGCTGAGACAGGAGGATCGCTTGAGCCCAGGAGTTTGAGGTTGCTGTGAGCTAGGATGATGCCATGGCACTCTAGACCAGGTGATAGAGCAAGCTAGAAAAAGAAAGAAAGAAAACGTTGTTAGCCTAGAGCTTAATTTGACAACAAAAAGATGAATTTAGAATTATAGCATCTATTTCACAGAATGAGGATTATACATTTAACTATTACATAATGTAAATAAGGACAATAAATAATATGCCCTGAGGTTCTAATATTTAACCTCTAGTTCTTGCTCACCAAGGATAGATGAAATGGTCAGTTAAGTGTGGTTAATGATTGACATTAATGGTTAAGCGCTTAGGCTTTGGAGTCAGACAAATTTGAGTTCAGTTCTCTCAGCTCTGCATTTACCAATGAGGAGAATTTTGGGCAAGTTACCTAACTTCTCTAAGCTTTATTTCTACATCTGTAAAACATACCTACCCTTCAGACTACCATAAAGACTAAAACAAATAATGTAAGCACCTGGCACATAGGAAACCCTCCACAAATGTGGAGAGTTATTATTAACACTATTCCAGTCTGTTTTCTTTCTTGGCTTGCTGATCGCTATACACGCATTTGTTACATGTTTCTTCCATTCCAGTTGGAACGATGACTTTCTGGTGTCACAGTCTTAAATACTAATGGCTGAGAACTCTGCCTCTCAGTCTGCCTCTGCCCTGAGTGAAGCCAATCTTGCACAAAGGGGTGATCTCTCCTCTTATGCTCTCTGCACAGTGACTCCCACCAGTCTCTAGTACTTCTAAGGAAGCTTCTCAATTTCTGCAGAGCAGCAAGTCTTTCTATTCATATTTAAACAACTGCATATCTTTGCTCAGATACTTTTCAGTGGCACACTATGGGTGGGAGGGTTTTCTATCTGGTTTGGACAGCAAGAGGATGTGCAATTTGGAGCCACAGTGAAAAGGGGGTTTTACTGTTCAGTCATTGCAAGGCTATAATCACACAGTCTACACAGGGTGATTTGATTTGTTATTGATTTTTTTTTTTTTTGAGACAGTCTCGCTCTGTTGCCCAGGCTAGAGTGCTGTGGCATCAGCCCAGCTCACAGCAACCTCAAACTCCTGGACTCAAATGATCTTCCTTCCTCAGGCTCCCAAGCAGCTGGAACTACAGGCGCGCACCAACAGGCCTCACTAATTTTTCTATTTTTAGTAGATATGGGGATCTTGCTCTTGCTCAGGCTGGTCTTGAACTCCCGAGCTCAAGGGATCCCCCACCTTGGCCTCCCAGAGTGCTAGGATTATAGGTGTAAGCCACTGCGCCCGGCCTGTTATTGATCTTAAAAAGGAGGCCTTTCCATAATTTTGAACCAAGAGCTGGAAATTCCAGCTATAGTGTGAATATAATATAGTTTGAGTGTGTGTTCACTTAAATACCATTTATTGAGACTCTACTGTGTTCTATTTTCTGGGAGGAATACAAAGATTAATAATTATCTTCCCCTCACAGAAACTTGCAATCCTATGTAAGAGATAGACGAGAATGTAAACAATGAGGGGAGTAAATGAGCAGGTGAGGAAGTACATTCTGAGGGTAGTCCCCTTTTTTCTGGATTGGTCAGACAGTGAAGAGATCACAGGCTCTATGTATTACCAGACTGGCCCTCAATCTTACTAAAGTCACACTAAACAGGCCACTTGCTCTTGAAACCAGTTTTCTCACGTGAAAACAGAGTAATAAAGCTTACCTCAGAAGAGTATTGTGAGGATTAACTGAGATAGAGTATATAAAGTGCCAAACACAATGCCAGGCTAATTGTAAATAATATTAGCCACTAGAAGTACCATCATGATTGATGCCCAAAGACATAAGGCTATTTCACAGTGGGCAGTTCTATGTAAATCTTCCCCCAAAGTCTGAAGAAGCTAAAAGGCTGAAGAAAGAGACTTACATGTTCAGTTTCTCAGAAAGAAAGCATTTAATAGGAACTTAAGAAAAGAAGCCACGTCTCAGGTGGTGGAGAGACCAGAAAAGATGGTGGCACCCACACCATTACCCCTGAATGCCTCGGGCTTATATGCCACAGGGAAAGAATGTGTAGGACAATTGAAGTCGACCTGTCATGGAAAGACAAGAATGCTATGTGAATCTGCTTAAAGGTGGGATTTATGGCAATATTAATAGTAGATCACGCCTGTAATCCTAGCACTCTGGAAGGCCGAAGTGGGAGAATTGCTTGAACTCAGGTGTTCGAGACCAGTCTGAGCAAGAGCAAGATCCCATCTCTACTATAAATAGAAAGAAATTAGCCAAACAACTAAAAATAGAAAAAATTAGCCAGGCATGGTGGCATGTGCCTGCAGTCCTAGCTACCCGGGAGGCTGAGGCAGGAGGATCACTTGGGCCCAGTAGTTTGAGGTTGCTGTGAGCTAGGCTGATGCCATGGCACTCTAGCCCAGGCAAGAGAGTGAGACTCTGCCTGGAAAAAAAAGAAAAAAGTTAATAGTAAAGTAAAAATCTTAGAGGCACTCACAGAACAAGGATTAATCAGAAGTCAACATGATGGATTAGCATCCAAAATTGAGTTGCTTTAGACTCCATATAGACAGTACTAAAAACGTGTCAGCATGTAGGGTCAGTGGAGGAGGCTTAATGAAAGAGATGTTTACTCTCCTCCCAGTGGCATGGTGGACATGGAGCACCTTCCCAGAAATGCAACTCTGCTTTACTGGTAATGTGAAGTCCTTCCCGTTAAATATCTGCCAGTCTTCTGACACAGATGGTGACATCCTGTGGTCACTTCCCTCCCCTTGTCAGATGTTAGGTAGTGGTTTCATGCACACCCCACCCAAGATGGTGGATTATCTGCCAGTAACAGAGAAACAGGAAGAATAGTGGTTGCAACTGAGAAGAGACTACATATTTCACAGGAAATAACTCCTCCATTTCCATCAGTTCCTTGACCAAACATTGAGCAAACTTTACGTGAAATGATAAGGAAGCCAAGGCATAGCTTTTGGAAAAGCTGAAAGCCTCTTTGATGTTGCAAGCAAATCCTGTCCTCCACAGCATGCCGAATAAGACAATGGCCGAAGACGACTGTGGACAGGATAATTGATGCCGAAGACAGCGGAAGGAGGAAGGAGCCGGCACCACACCTGCAAGCGCAGCTGCTCCTTCCTCAGTGCAGCTGCCGCTCCGCGCTAGAGTCTCCCACTCGGTGTGACCAGGGTAGGAAGCTGATCCAGATTGGAATAAACAGTCACGGAGTGGAAGCTAACGCAGCTCCTTTATTATAAAACTCCTCGATTAATGGGAAATATGGGGTTTCTAGGAGGAGAAAATGAATCAATGGGTGATATAATGGTTAGTATTCATAAGAAATACCACTCTGTCTTTCCTCTGTTTCTAAAAGTATTACCCTTGTAAGGAAGTTGTAACGCCCTAAAGGCTTATCGGCATTAGTATGGTTACACTTATGTTCACCAGGATTATAATCATTAACAGCAGGTACCATTTTTGAGCTTCTGGATTAGCTTATGGGGATTTGCCTCTGGGGAACCCCCAGCTTCAGTTCAAACTGCACAACCCTTGGAGAGCTGCTCGTATACAGGATCTAGGCTGCAGGCTCCGTAAGGTTAGAGGTCTTTTCTCTTTAGGATTGTGTCCCACGCAGAGCCCAGCACCATGTCCAGTTCATGATGAGTATTCAAGCAACACTTGTTGAAGTATTTAATTCAGCATTATCTCTTGTAATACTCAAAACCACCCTGAAAGCTCAATATTCTTAGCTCTAATTTGTGAATAATAAAGTTTGCCTGCTTGTTTCAAAGCTATATACAGGTCGTTCTCGAGTTGCCTGATTTTCTAACTTAATACGGGAGAATTGGGAAAAAGATTGTTTATGTGAAGATTCTATTCATGCTTCTACAGAGTGGGAGGGAGTAGGTCCGTTGACCATTTGACTAGAGAATGAGCTTGAAACCATGTTATGGGGAAAGGGAGCATCAGGTGGAGATGTTTGGAGAATGCTTGGGGCATACAATAACCGTCCTCACATAGTCAGGGCTCGCTCGGAGTACAGGGGACTGTCTTGTCCTGTATAGGCCCGAAGGACAGAACACAGTACAAATTTTACGGAAACCAATTTTGGCTTGAGACAGGGAAGAACATTTTAACCCCTGCTGCTGTTTAGAAATAGAGTAGATCAACTTGGAGGCAGTAAATCCTCTGTTATTGGAGGTGTCCAAGGAAGAATCACGTGAGATATTATAAAAGGCAATTTAAACGTTGGCTAAGGGGAGAGAGGCAATGAGCTGAAGAAATATCTCTTTCATGTGTCCTAGAATCTATGATCCTGTAATCCTGTACTTGAAATTTGTGAAGATGGTATTTCAAAATGAAATCCTAGCTACTTGGGAGGCTGAACTGGGAGGATTGCTTGAGCCCAGGAGTTTGAGACAAGCCTGAGCAACATAGTGAGATACTGTCTCAATAAATAAACAAACAAACAAATAAATAAATGAAAACTAAGTCATAGATTAGGCCAGATTGTGCTAGCCAATAAGGTCACCTAGGGCAGGATCTCTGTCTATGGGATACAGCACAGTGTTCCCAGCACCCATGTCCATGCCTGGCACATAGCACACCTTTATTAACATGCATTAAATGAATCAGTGAACTCCTGGATACGTTGGAAACTTTTACTCTGAGCTTCTCCTTCCCAAGAAGTCATGAAGGGCAACAGGAACAAAAACTGAACCAGATCAACCTCCCTGTTCCCCTTTCCTGAGTAGAGAAATTTGGTCTAGAGGGAAATATTTCCACTTATTTGTGGTTTAAGTGTTACACTCATGTAGAATTTTGCTCCTTTGGAGAAGTGCCTTACTGTGTGTATTTCTCTTAGCCTCACTAGCTCAGAAGCTAGTTTGTGAGTAAACCATGCAGAAGCCCACCTGAGGAATGCTGGGATGAAAGGACCAGCAGGGGCCTGAGAGATGCCCTACTCTGTGATTTAGAACATGCAGGAGTGAGGGGACCTAAATAAACAGGCAGAAAACCAGCATCCAATATGAGCCACCCCCAGAGGTGACCCTGGAGAAACCCCAGAGGGAGATAAATGATTGTGTCTAACACTGTGTTGGCACTCATCAGGGGCTTGATCCAGTGTACCGAATGATGAACACGTGGAGTATGGAGCTGTCCAGGAGGAGAGCTGGAGTGGGAATCGGGAAGCCTGGACTCCCCTCTGGATCCATCTGTCACTGACTGTGTGGCCTTTACATGTTCCTTACTCTCTCTAGCTGTCATTTGGGGCTGCCTGGCCTTCAAACAACTGTCCTATTTTGGCGATACCAGTTGTAGAGACAGAAGAGCATGTTTGTCTCAGCTAGGTAGCAGCAGCAGAAGTGGAGAGAGGTGGATGGCTTCACGGGCCATTTTAAAGGAGAAAATAGGATTGTATGTGTAGTTGGATGTGGCACGTGAAGGAGGGAAAGCGGCCCAGGGCGACTCCTAGATTTCAGACTCAGGCAGTTGTGTGGATGGCAGCCAGCAGGGGTGGGTTTGAGAGGAAGCTGATGGACTGCGCCTTGCACTCCCAAAGCCCACACACTCAGAAAGATCCTGGCCCTTTGGCTCTTCCCCTGCCTCCATGACTCCGAGAACAGGCTCACTGCACGAGAGGGAGGGGCAGACCAGGCACCTTCCAAGTGACAGAGCCTCAGGTTAGACTCCCTGATGCTAGAGTGCTTCGTGGGGCTGGACTAACTCAGCCCTAAATCCCTACATCCGTCATTTCTCTTATTGCTACATCAGCTCCAGAAGGCAAAAATGGAGTTCCGGGACCCACAAACCTAAAATTATAAAGAAAAGAAGAGAACCAGGGGAAGCTTCAAGATTAGAAGCTGGTTTCCTGCCAGAGCTTTGCTTCATTTAATGCACTCGCCCACACTCTCCCTGGTTTCCAAAGACCAACTGCAGGCTTGACTTCTGCAGCCTATGTCAGTGCCTCCAGGCCTTGGTGCTGAATAAAATGCACTTAGGAGGAGGAAAAAATGGAGCTCTCTGAGGACTGGGGATGGCTGGGAGCATCCTGCTGAGTGTCAGACTGAGGGCATGGCGGGATGGGAATCAATATGTAATAGAGAGAACAGAGCTTCCCGTGGAAACTGAGCTACCACTCTGATCTCAGCCTCATTTCAGGGATGCAGGCACAGGCCTGGGTACAGCCGGCTGACCCCAATCACGCTGTGCTGGAGAATAGGAGTAACTTATTCCATGGTATCTTCTGAATATCGCTGCATAGAAGGGCCCATGCTTTCTTTATACAGCAGGAAGAGACACGAAAGAGACAAAGGTGGGAAGAGCAAATGTGAAAATATGAGAAATTATGCCTGTCATTGTTAAAAAGAATAAGTTTGATTACTTTTGTTTCCACTTACAAAACCACAGCATATGTTCATGGTAGAAACTTTAAGAAATGCAGAGAAGTAAAATAAAGAATCAACTGTAATCCCACTAAGCACTCTTGCTATTTGATGAATATTTACCGAATGCTGACTAGCTGAAGCACAATTTAAAGCCCATAACAATCTGAAGATTTAGGTAGTAATATTATTCCCCTCTGATCAATAAAGGAACTGAAGTTCAGAGAGGTTGAAATTTTTCTGAAAATACACAACTTTGCCAGTGGTAGAGCCTGAATTTTAACCCGGTTCTGTATCCCAATTTTTTCACAATACTTTATGTTTCTTGACCTACAGGATTTGTCTTCATCCACCAAGATTTGTCTTGGTACCAGAGATGATGCCACTTCACCAAATGATCCCAATTTTCAAATGGGAAATACGTCAAAACAAGAAGATACTACATGAAGATGTTTCAAAAATGAGTCCTCTCTTTCAAGTCTTGTCACACCTCTTGCAATTTTGTAAAATCATCCATTGCGAAAGCCGTGTTTTGATTCTTTGACCTTTCCGATAACCAGAGCAGAAAGGGACTTCCCTTCTATCCCTTGGCCTGAAGATTCTTTCTGCTTCTGCCCAAGGCAGGCTGCGGTTAGCACTCGCTGCTTAACCTCTTCCTCCTGCACGTCCCTCTGAAGTAATATGTTTTCCTTTTGATGGCATAGATACTTAGACCCTAAAAAATCAAACCAATAAACTATCATTTTAAGAAAAAGAATGAACGATATGGGTAAAAACCTTACCCCATTTCTAAGCTTTATCATCTGTCACCACATCTGTCTGCAGCCACGTTCTTGAATTCCCCCAGCTGACCCTCACTTCATCCTGACATTAGGGAGATTACTTGCACAAATTACTTGATGCTTTTTTAAAAGCTGAAAATGTAATGGTTTATTCTTTATAGTAATGAATTAATTATGAATATTGAAATATTACTGATATTAAAATTACCTCAACAAAACATAGTATACCCAATATGTGCTCCTTTTTTTCTTTTTTTCTTTTTCTTTTTTTTTGAGACAGAGTCTTGCTCTGTTGCCCAGGCTAGAGTGCCGTGGCGTCATCCTAGCTCACAGCAACCTCAGACTCCTAGGCTCAAGCGATCCTTCTGCCCCAGCCTCCTGAGTAGCTGGGACTACAGGCATGCGCCACCATGCTCAGCTAATTTTATATATATATAAAAATATATATATATTTTTTTAGTTGTCCAGATCATTTCTTTCTATTTTTTCGTTGAGACGGGGTCTTGCCTTTGCTCAGGCTGGTCTCGAACTGCTGACTTTGAATGAACCACCCGCCTCGGCCTCCCGGAGTGCTAGAATCACAGGCATGAGCCACCACGCCCGGCCCAATATGTACTCTTGACTACCCAGTTTTGTTCCCCAGCCAGTCTGTTACTGATGGCTTTACACACTTCCTGTGCATCCTCCACTATTAAATGGCCCTGACTCTTCCTGATAACTCTCCAGTGCCTCTCAATATAGGGTTGTTAATAAAAGTGGGAACTTTTATTGTTTTATTATTTTTATTTTTAATTGACATATGATATCTATACATATTTGTGGGGTAAAATGTGATGTTTTGATGCATTGTGTACATTGTTTACAAATGGAGAAATAGTATCTATTTGATAAAGTTGTTATGAGATCAAATACTTATAAAGCTACTGTGTGCAAGCTCTTAGAAGATGGCCTGCTATATTGTAAGCACGTCATAAATGTTAGCTATAATGACAGATGGGGTTATCTGTCCATCTTGTCACCTCAAGGGCCAGTGGTCAAGATATGCTTCTTAAAAATTACTTTAAATTTTAGTAGTTTCCCTGTTTTATTTATTGGCATTGCAAAGTAATGTTTTATTGCATGTGCACAGTAGATTGCTTACAGATTATATATTGTAAGCACTAATAACCACTCACAGCACTGTTTGTGTATGTATGTATATCTCTATCTAACTACATGTATACACAGATGCATACACACACAAACACATGTGCTTTTTGCAGTGGAGTTTTGGAAAACAGTTTTTATGTAATATATCAATTTATTTTATAAATTTATTTTTCTTCCACTTATTTTTCATTTCCAAAGATTGGCTGATAAAGTATTGTCAAGATTCAATGTGGTCTTGAATACCATACTAAGAATTTGGCATTTCATATCCTGTGTTATAAGGAGCTGCCTGCAGAGGAAGAGAGTGCCATAGAATAATGTGTGTATTAGGGAGGTCAGTTTGGTAGCAGTGCAAAGACTGACCTGATAAGTAGATCTTGGAGTCAGGAGATTGGTCAAAACGCTGTTAGGATAACCCAGTCTGAGAGCCTCAATTTTAAGGTGCTGGACAAGACGGGATACGTGTGAGAATAATTGGGGAACAGAATCAAGAGGATTCTAGAATGGAGTGGCAAGAGAAATGGAGGAGATAATTCTAAAAGCTTTCATTAGGATGGTGAAACCATTAAGAAAGATAGCTTTCTGTACTGTTTTCTAAATACAGAAGGGATTCAAAATTTTCAAGAAGAGATAGAGAAACTGCAAAAAGTCAGAATATAAAGCAAGCCTCTTCTTCAACTCGAAAAAAAAAATTCTATGTGCGCCCGATACTTTTTGACATCTGAACATAAAACTAAACATAAATGAAATTAAAAAAAAAATAGAACATGTAGGGTTGATAATGACTTTCACTGATGATCCATTTGCCTGTAAAAATCGAGCACGTGAAATGTTACGTTCCAGGCAGTGTTAGGCAGATGCTAAGATTTAGAAGCAGCACCCTCTTTCATCCCTAAGGAATTGGTTTCCTCTCCTAACAGAGCAGCCAGAGCTCTGGAAAGAACCAAACAAGGCCACAAGCCCCCCAACTACATCCTTTCCAAGATGCTAATGCTTTCCACCTTCATCCAAGACTCTCAAAGCCTACGTGTTAAGTGAGCAAAGAACAAGAAGGAGCTTCCTGGTCTGAGACTGCATGGGCAGCCAACCATGCAGCAGGGGGTGGCTGAGGCCCCAGCTCGGAAATGGTGTGCTCTTATACACCACACTTCTTTCCCACCTCCACCCCAAACACTCCAGCGGGCACAGAGAGAGTTTTTGAAAATGAGAATGAAGCTTTTCTATGCTGTGTCTGTGTGTTCTGTTACCATATTTTCTAAGTCAGAAATCCAGATGCATGACAAATACAGTTGTACTAATGGCAACTAAGGGACAGGATATTTTAAAGACATTAAAAAAAAATCCAGAGTGTATAGTTGGCATGATAAAAATTCATCCTTTAAGAGACTGATTCCACAAATATTTATTCAGTGCCTGCTAGGTGTCAGGCACTGATGTAGACATTGGGTAACAGAGTGGAGAAGAAAACTGACCAACATATTATGGAATGAGAATGGACATCCCACTGGGCAGTGTGTTGGGATTCAGGATCAGGTCTACTAGGTTAAAGATACGACTCAAAGAGAACAGGCCTGGGCAGGTAATTATACTGAAGTTCTTTCACTTCTACTTGAATTCCAAGAGTAGAAAAGGACCAATTTAAACCCTGCCTGACTTATCAGTGATATGATCGCTAACCCCAGTAGGAAGTCATCTCTCCTTTATCTGAGCTTCCCTGCACTTCCTGTGACCCTCATAAAAGCACTGGATTATTCTATCTTGTGATACAGTGATGTATGCGTATGCCCTATCGGCCTTTGTAGACTCCTTCAAAGCAGGCTGCTTTGGCTTCTCTCTCCAGATTCCTCTCCTGACATTGCCCTGTCTCCGCTCTCTTCTGCTCCCTCATTCACCACACTCCTGAAGCTCCTCCCACGAAGAACTCTTTGCTAGTCCCTATACATGCCAGGCTCTCTCCTAGCCCTGTGCCTTTGTACATACAGTTCCCTCTCATGGAATAGTCTTTCCCGTCTTCATTGCTTGGGACAACTATGACTTTTCTTGAAAGGGTCATCTCAGAAGTTACTTCCTCAGTTAAGCCCTCTGTGACCTTTGGGCAATGAGTGGTCATGCCCTCTTGCCCCTGCAGAGCTCTAAGCATATCTCTGTTAGTTCACTTATCATCCTGGGTTTTTTTAACTGTTTGTTTATGGGTCTGTAAGCCCTGGGCAGAGTCCTCACTTTATCTACCTATGCCTCTGGGCCTTTTACCTTTGCCTGGAAGAGGCCTTGAGTGAAAGTGTGTTGAATCATTGACTTGCCTTCCGAAATACCAAAAAGACCCTAAAGCCCTCTTGTCCACCCCGTTTTCACCCAAAAAACTCATTTGTCCTTGCTAGAAATTTCCTCTGGTGCTCACTCCTTGGCCTAAAGGCATTGAGACTTCTGTTAGAATTCACATGGTAAGTTGTGGATAGAGCCCTGGATGGAGAGCACGGAGACGTACGGGTGGTGGGGGGGAGAGAATTAGTTCCAGGACCCCACCCCCCAACATGGATACCCAAATTAGCAGACGCTCAAGTTCCTTATATAAAATGGTGTAGTATTTGTATACAACCTATACACATCCTCCGCTATACTTTAAATCATTTCTAGATTACTTATAATACATGATACGATGTAAATGTCATGTAAATAGTTGTTATACTGTATTTTAAAATTTGTATTTCGAAATTGTTGTGTTGTTACTTTTATTGGTTTCTTTTCCAAATATTTTTGATCTGGGGTTGGTTGAATTCTCTGATTCTAAACCCACCGTATGGAGGGCTGACTGTGTTCTATTTTCAACTCACACTGCAATTAGTTCTGTGAACTTGGCCAAATCTTATCATCTCTCTAGGTCTGTATTTTTTCAGTTATAATGTGCAAGTTACATGCAATCCAGAATGGCACATAGGTTTTTTTCTCCAGTGACAACTTCAATCTAATGGTAGTGACCTCCTAGGGAGCCTGCTGAAGATTGTGAAGCTCACATCAGGAAAGACACTCAGCTGGAAAGAATATAGTGACGATTTAGTAATTTCCATCCATTTAGCACAGAAAGTTGCATCTGCTTCATGTTTGCTGACATTGAACTGGATAGGTCTTTGAGTTTTTTTTAATACAAACATTCCTCATTTCATGATCCATGCAAAATTACATGTAAAGTCAGTTTAATTTTAGGCCAGGCACAGTGGCTCATGCCTGTAATCCTAGCACTCTGGGAGGCTGAAGTAGGCAGATTGTTTGAGCTCAGGAGTTCGAGATCAGCCTGAGCAAGGGTGAGACCCCATCTCTACTAAAATTAGAAAGAAATCAATTGGACAACTAAAAATATATAGAAAAAATTAGCCAGGAGTTTGAGGTTGCTGTGAGCTAGGCTGACACCATGGCACTGTAGCCTGGGCAACAGAGTGAGACTCTGTCTCAAAAAAAAATAAAAAAATAAAAAATAAAATATAAATCAGTTCAATTTCACTCCAGAGGCATGTGTCAAGTGCCTGCTGCATGCTATGTACTGAGCAGTGTGATATAAAAAGGACAAAAAATGCATGGTCCTTGTGGGGGAGGGACTCGGGTGATTAGCAGAGATAGGTGATAAGTATTATCTCCATTTAGCAGCTAATAGAAACTGAGGTTCCATCAATAAGTGGAGGAGCTGAGTCTCAGACTAATTTGATTCTAAGGCCTTTACCCTTTTCAACTACACCTCAGCACCCTTCATTTAAAAGGGGAAGGAAAGGAGATACTGAACTGAAAGCTTGGATGTTTTCCACACTGAGTGAGTTTTAACAGAGGCCCAGGATAATCAGCAGACAATGTCAGAAACCTGGGGGGAAGGGGGAAAAAAATGAATAGAAGACTTCAGAAAACAAATTTTATCGATTGCATGAGAGCTGCTCTTAGCTTCAACACAGGAAGACTTCACAGGGACATATTTACAGGCAAGCACATTTCCATATTATGTGTGCCTGAACTCGAAGAGTCTGCTCACTTCTCAACAATGGTGGGATTGGAGCGAGGCAATGACACCTCTGGGAGGAAACAGTGCAGAATAATGGTTTAAATCAAATCACATTGATATCATGTCACGTCCTGATCTTGCATCACAAAGATGTGCATTGAACACCACCTGAGGGCATGGCCCTGTGCACTTGTAAAGTTTGGACAAGGACTTTTATCTCTATTTGGTTTGAATATGCCATGATTTTCCAAGTAGTAAGTTTCTCTAAGTAGTGAGATTTTTCTAGTAAGGGCAGATAGCTGTTTTCTGAGGCTACCGTGTGAATGTATGGAGTATCACCCTTAATAGAGTGCAGTGGCGTCATCATAGTTCACTGCAACCTCAAACTCCTGGGCTCAAGCCATCCTCCTGCTTCAGTCTCTCCAGTAGCCGGGACTATGGGCGTGCACCACCACACCTAGCTAACTTTTTCTGTTTTTAGTAGAGACAGGGTCTCACTTTTGCTCATGCTAGTCTGGAACTCCTGAGCTCAAGCAATCCTCCCTCCTCGACCTCCAGAGTGCTAGGATTACAGGCATGAACCACCATGCCTGACCCACATGTTCAGATTCCTAATAGTGACCAGGCCCTTGTTTTTAAGGAGACAGTGAAGGATGGGAATGGGTACAGGGCGGGGCTAGCAAACAAGGGGCAGGTGAGGCCAGTGGAGGGAAGATTAGAGAAACCTGGCCTCTCCCTTCTCCACGATCCTGGGTTGAGATGTTTAAGGAGAGGCAGGCCATGGGTGTCCAAACTCAGGACCTATCCCATGGTTCTTAAACGTTTTCTAGAAAGGAGACCGAGTCCTAGTAGGGCTGTCTCTGGTGTACCAGGTATCTGATGTCCTAGAGATGCGTTTAGGTCTCTGACACAGTCAAATTGGAAGCCCTGTGATATATCTTGTGACCTATGTAATATTAGCCCACAGAGATAAACTAATGCACAAATGCACAGCAGATCACAGTTTCCCATAATCACAAGGGCCTAAGCAACATATTTTAAGACATCTGGATATTCAGTATATGTTATGAAAAACTAGGAATGTCCCAACTAAATATCTGGGTTAGCCTTAATTATCTCTGAAATGAACAACTTAAAGTCCTTTGATGTACCCCAAGCTTTCTCATCCCCATGCGTTTATTAAAGTAGTTTCTCTGCTTTAAAGACCCTTCCCCATCAAATATTCCTCCTATCACCAAGGACTGCTAGTCCAAATCTTACCATGGATCAAGTCCCATTTCAAGTACTGACTTCTTTATAAAGCCTTCTCTCATTTGTTTTGTTCCTATTGTAGCTCCTTTTTTTTTTTTATAAATTTATGTTTTGCCTCATCAATGAAAGTATATATTCCTAAAGGCCACAAACTCATTTTTATATTTTCTCATGTCCAAAATGGTGCCTGGTTCAGGTCCTTCAACAAAGGAGGCATGCATTCAAAAAAAAAGTCTGTTGATAATTTGTTTAATCAGAGCACATTATCCAAGATCCTCAACTACAAATTGTATGTTTGCATGATTTAGAAGTCTGAACCACAAACAAATTGTTAACAAAGATTTCAGTTCAAAACAAACAACAAACTTCTAGAGATCTCCTGAGTTCAACACATTTCAACTAGGTTTTGCACCTTGTGCATGTTTTTCCAAGCAGCTGAGTAATTTGAATTCAAGTTTGGAATAGGAAACCCAAGGCATGGCAAGATCTTCAATCATTAAGAATTATATTTAGACAATGTGTGCTTTCTGAAGAAGGAATGTGGATTAATATTTGGAAAAATCAACAAGAGGAATTGAACTAAAATATTTTCCTGATAGATGTTACTTATACTGAAAATGAAGCCAACACATGCCTCACTCTCATCTTAGTTCATGAACAATTCACTATAATTCCTTGTCTCCCCAAATAATTAAGAGGTACAGAGATGTGAAGTGTGAGATGGAATGTTTGCACATACTATGTCCATGATTCTTTATAGCCATGATCTCACTTAATCTGATCAGCAACCCTATGAGGTAGGTATTACATACACCTGTCTTACAGATAACAAAACTGAGGCTGAGAAAGGGTTAAGCAACTGCTCTAAGATTACAGAGCTGGAAGTGGATATAGATCCAAACCCAGGTCTCTTTGGTTTCAAAGCTTATGCTTTTTTCAATACAACATGTTGCCTTCTTTTAAAAATTTTTTCATTTTTAATTATTATGGATACAGAATAGTTGTACATCATGTGGCCTTCTTGCAGTGTTTCCATAGAAATCCAAATAGATGAGAAAAATGGGTTGGGATTAAAAAAATAAAAAATGGAAATGCAGTGTGGTATAAGGAGACAAAACGAAACACAGGACCGGGTGATAGAAGATGTGATACCTATTCAGCCATGACCCACCCAGCTATATGACCACAGCCACTGTGAGATTCATCTTGAAGATCAGCTATCCCTAACCAATTGCTTTTCCTTGCAGAAGAGGAATTTAGGCCCAGATGAAGCCACCTGCCTACATTCACACAGAAGCAGAATTCAGGTTTACCAAAGCTATCTAGGGCTCCTTCCACTGGGTCATGTCTCTTCTCCCCAGGCCTTGGTCTCCTCATTTATAAAGCAAACCTTCAAGACTTTCTGTGTGGTCCACTTAGAATGTGTCTATTGTGCCTATTCAAACATACAGGATTTTATTATGATTTCTTTGTATATAACTATAAAATGTGAGAAGTCTCAGATACTACGAGAGAAAAACCATAGAGCCTCTGAGCTTGTGTGTATGTGTGCGTGTGTGAGACAGAGAGAGAGAAAGAGGGAGAGGAAGGAAGGAAGGGAAGGAGGGAGGGAAGGAAGGAAGGAAGGAAGGAAGGAAGGAAGGAAGGAAGAGAAGGAAGGAAGGAAGGAAGGAAGGAAAGGAGAGAAAGGAGGGAAAACGTATCCTAGAGAGAAACCTGCCCCTAGTGCTGTCTCAGGTCCCGGCAACTTCCTCGCGCCCGATGACTTCCCTTTCAGGGATCCCTCATACATTTTTTACTTATGGGCTTCTGAGTGAGTTTCTGTTCCTTATAACAAAAACAAAAACAAAAATAAAAAATAGAAAACAAACAAAAAAATCCACTAACTAGAAAATAAAAGAAAATAATCTTTAACTCTTTATGAAGCATCAAATAATACTCTGGTATCATTTCCCACATTAACCTATCCAAATGCCAGTATCCTGAACAAAGTTACATACTTCACCAAAAAAATAAAAGAGCATTTACTTCCTGGGCCTCTCTCCAGACCTTCAATCTTACTCCTTCACCAAAATACTATTATGAATATAAAGAAAAAGCTAAAACCTGCCAGCATTCGAGGCTGGGCTCTGCGAGGCTGTGGCAGGACAGCTCTCCTTTCCTGCTCACGGCATTTGGCATGTGTGTGCTTCCTATAGGTATGTTTTTGGGCCTGGATCATCAGGGCAGTGTTTTGTTTAGAGATGGATGGGCTTTTATTGAAACATCTCTCTGCTTGGAGAGAAAGGACTAGTCTAGGTCAACGTAGAAGTCAATATATTATGCCACAGTGGAGTGTAGCTAGAAAGGTACAGCATTTCTCAAAATATTTTCCTCAGCCCCCTAGCCCTGTGAGATGGTATATGACAAAGTTTCTAAAGTCAAATAAGTTGGGGAAATGCTGCATTCTGTATCGGCCTCTTACAGAGTCCCAGTGCACATGAACATGCTAGAAGCGGTCCTCTGCTGGCTCCTACTCTGTGCCAGCTTTCTAACTGAAGTGCCTCAGGGCTTGCCTTTGGGCCTTAGCTCCTTGCTATACTCTACCTAGATGATCTCATCCAGTTCTATGACTTTAATACCATCTATGTGCTAAGAATTTCCCCATTTATATCTATATCTCAAACTTTCTCCTAAGCTCCAGACTCATACATGCAAGTAAAATCTGTGTACTTGACAGTACCTCTTATACATATAGGTATCTTGAACTTAATGTAGATAAGACAATCTCTTAATTTCCTTCACCCCTTGAAGTCTTTGCTTCCCTAGTCTGTCCCTGCTTGGTTGATACTACCACTGTGTATTTAATTGCTCAAGCCCCAAAGCTAGAAGTCATCACTGTCCTCTCCCTGGTCTCTGTTTCCTACATTAACCCATCACAAAGTCCTGTTGTTTCTACTCCTCAAATACATGCTGAAGCCATTGACTTCTCTCTCTCTGCACTGAAACGCCTATCATGTCTCCGATGAACTAGTGCAAGAGCCTCCTAACTGGTTTCCACTTGTAATCTTGGCCCCTAAATTTTTTTCATCACACAACATCCAAGGAGACTTTTCTTTTTCAAATGGCAAATCCAAATATGCTGAGGCTCAAAACCTTTCAAATTGCTTCCCATTGTGCCAACAATAACATCTTTTTTTCTTACCATGACCTCTAAGATCATATCTCATCAGATATACTTTCCCCTCAATTACTCAGCTCTGGCCACAGAGGCTCCTTTTCCTTCTTTCAATATGCCAAGTTTTTTCTTGCCTGGTCTTTGGACTCACTGTTCCCTCTGCCTGCCTGGCTTCCCCACTTTCGATTACTCTCTGTAACATTACCCCTTAAGGTCTTCAAAGTCCATAGCACTATTTGAAATGATCTTGTTTGTTTACCTTTTCTGGTGAACTCCACCTAGGAAGTAAATTCCATGAGGGCAGGACAAGGATCTTTCCTATCTGTTCTGTTCATTCTTCACCAGTGTTAACTCAGTACCTAGAGCAGTGCCCGACACATTACAGGTGTGCAATAAATATTTGTTGACTGCATAAAAATGTTTGAGAAATCATGCAGTGGAGAAAATTATGAAACTTAGATTAACCGAACACTCCTCAAATTTATTCGGCTACAGAATCCTACCTGCCTTTGTGAAGAATATTTGTTATTCTAGGAATAATTTCCTACAATACACTTTGGTTTATGCTGGTTTAACATCAGCATTGAGAAGGGCTAATAGTTGAAACCCAGTGGATCTTAAACATCAAAACTTGAAAATCTCTTGTAAGCCAGCATGTTGGCAGCTCTTTGTGAGTCTAGGATATTTTTTATTAGGAGAATAAAAAGTAAGTTTAGTTTTCAAAGTAAGCTCTTGGGTGTTTTTTTCTTTGAGAAATGGATTTGAAAAATCAAGATAGTGGCTCTAGATCACAACAGGGATGGATGAGGTGTTGGCAGTAGGGGAGACAGGAAATAGCAAAATTAAGGGATGTGGTAGACTAACGGTAAATGAGGTTGAGGCCCAGTAAAGCTTTCCTGCTTCAAATGGAATTTTTAGAAACAGAAACCTACAGTTGGAAACTTGTCTATTTTTATACTGTGTATGTTTTCTATAATTATTTCTTTTCTGTTTTCCCTTCTGTTTAGTAAAGCTGTTCTTGAAAATACCAGCCTGACTCAGTTATGCCAAGGGAAAATATTTTTTTGTCCATGCTGAAATTTTTACAGGAGAACCACACAGCCTTGGGATAGGGATGAATAGGTGATGTGGTGACATAGAGAATCTGGAAAACAGAAATCCAAAGCAGAGGTGAAAGTTGGGTCACAGAGCCAGGGGAGTGGTTTAGCCTCTTCTAACCTGGAAGCACTCTTTCAAGACAGATTAGATACAGCTCTGATCTGTTAAAACTTTGAAGGGCTTTGTATTGAGTGTTAATTAGACAAGGCCAATTCTTTACAAAGTCATATACATGTAATATTAAGCTATAAAAGACAGTTATTAAAGGAATTGTCTAGTCACATGAAAAGCCCTAAATGAAATCAGATAAGGAGAATTTGAGAAAGTCCTCAATGGTTTGACATGTATGCAAAGATATGTGAGTAGTTTTGTGCGTGTAGCAGAGTGCTCTGCATTTGGATCTCAGTATTTTTCGATCCATGACTGCGATAAGACTGGCAGCTGGAATTGACCTTGAGGCAAGCCGTTCTTGCATTATTTTCAGAGATACCAATGAGGTGGGGCATTTTTAGTCATAAAAAGATGACTGGAAACCAGAGGAATAACCCAGATGTAGGGGCTTCGGATTAAGAGTGTTGAGTATTGTATTAAGTAAGGTAAAGGGCTGGCTCTGAGGCTGACAGGTTGCAATCTGAAAGGATACTTACCTGGTTTGTGATTTGTCTTCATTCAGTGGGACCTGGTCTTAGGGAGTGAATTACTCAGGGTTCTCGAGAAAAATAGAGAGAGAAAGAGAGGGGGAGAGATTTATTATAAGGAATTGGCTCACATGATTATGAAGGCTGGAAAATACAAAATCTGCAAAGTTTATGTGCCAGTTTGAGTCCTGAAGCTGGAAGCTGCTGTAGAACCAGGATGAAATGAATTCCCAGTTTTGAAGGCCTGTCAGGCAAAAGGATTCTCTCTTACTCAAGGGAGGGTCAGCCTTTTGTTTATTCAGGCCTTCAGTTGGTTGGATAAGGCCCACCCACATATTAAAAAACAATCCAAATTACTCAGTGTACTGTATTAAATATTAAACTCATCCAAAAATACCCTCACAGAAACACCTAGAATATTTGGCCAAATATGTGGGCACCCAGTGGCCTGGTCAAATGTACACATACAATTAACCATCACAGCAGAAAGTGATGGGCATTACCAAGTTTTCATCCAGGGAGATGAGCTGGCCCCAGAAACATGGTGGCATGTTGGACAGAAGGAGGGAAACAATCGGGCCCTGTACCAGGCATGGCCAGTGGATTCCATGATAATGACACTTGAGATTCCATTTAAGTTCCTCTTTTCCTTTCTTTTTAGAGACAGGATCTCACTCACTCACCCAGGCTGGAGTACAATGGTGTGATCATAGCTCACTGCAGCCTTGAATGCCTGGACTCAAGTGATCCTCACACCTCAGCCTCCCAAGTAGCTGGGACTACAGGTATGTGCCACCATGCCCAGATAACTTATTATTTTTTGTAGAGATGGGGTCTTGCTATATTGCCCAGGCTTGTCTCAAACTCCTGGGCTCAAGCAATCCTTCCACCTCAGTCTCCCAAAGTGCTGGGATTACAAGTGTGAGCCATCATGCCCCACCTAAATTCTTCTTTTTTAAGTTGTGTTTCCCATTCGTTATCTTCAAGGCTTAGTTTTATGGGTTGAATTATGTTCCCCTAAAAAGATATGTTGGAGTCCTAACCCTTAGTACTTCAAAATGTGACTTTAATTGAAGATAGGGTCTTTACAGAGATAATCAAGTTAAAAAGAGGTCATTAGGGTAGGTCCTAATCCAATATGATTGGTGTACGTATAGGAGTGGCAATTTGGACATAGAAACACATAAAGAGGGGAAAATGATGTTAAGAGACATAAGGAGATTATAGCCATCTACAAGTTGAAGAGAAAGGCCTGGAGCAGATCCTTCCCTCACAGCCCTCGGAAGGAACAGCGCTGCCCATCCCTCGATTTTGATTTTGGACTTCTAACCTCCAGAACTGTGAGACAATAAATCTTTGTAGCTTAACCACTCAGTTGGTAGTACTTTGTTATCACAGCCCTAGGGCACTAACACACTTAGTAAAGTCCATTATACATAATAGCCTGTGTCAACTGTACTTGGCAGAATGAAGGAAGCAGTTGATGCACATCCAGGGAATGACCCAGGGGAGAGCGAGCAGCACAGGCAAGAGGTCAGGAGATGGCAGAGGCAATTAGGGACGACATCCGGAGCGGTGAGCTGTGGTCTAAGAGAGTCTCAAATGAGGTCTTGAGGGTGACATTACTTTGTATACAAACAATGCTATAACCAGGGGTAGTTACCACTATGACTATTGACAACATCATATCAAAAAAATGTACTGGCTACTGCTTGGAAAAACTGTGGATACAACTGGTTCATAGTGATCATTCCTGTGTTTGATCAGCTGAGAAGCATTAATGGGGTTTATATTAACTTTAAAAATGTTAAAAATTAAAAGGTTTGTATTAACACTGACAACGTTGGAGAGTAAAGGGTATGTATTATTAACTTTGATAGTGTTAAAGATTAAAGGGATAATCTTTGCATCTGCATCAACAATTGAAGGACAAACATTTTGACACAGGCTGCATGAGAGCAGCAGCAGCTACGACGTCTTGCCTTGCGAATGCAGCTCCATGTTTGAATGCCACCACACAAACGTGTTACATATTGTTTCCTGAACTCCTTGCACTGAAATGTTGCCCTAGATACGGAGCACCAAAAGGCCAGAAGTGTGGGAAAAGGAAGGATAAACGGAAGGACGGAAGGAAAGAAGGGAGGGAGGGAGGAACATAGGATCTTTTCTTACCCCAGATCCAAGTTCCAATCCATTTGAAATTACCATAATATTTTGTTTCAGATAATACTAGGTATTTCTAAAGCAGCCAAATCTTTAGACTTTTTTGACAAATATGTGGTTAAATTATTAATAAGGGATAAAGGTGATTTTTAATAGTAATCTATAAAAATTAATGCTTCTTTAGTGTTTTTATTTCATGATTTACTTCTAAAATCTTTGAAGCAGCATTCTATTTCACAAAATGGCATGAAGATTCCTTGGACTCTAGGAACTAGGTAGAAGGGAAAGAAATCTGATGATAATATGTTGAAATTTTTAATGCTGAGTAATACTAACATGATAATAACAGCTGTTCCTTTATTCTAAGGATTTTCATTTTAAAGGCTTGCTGTTATTCATTTTCCTTGCCTCGTTCCTTACTAGTTATCACCTTCTAGGACTATGTACACGACTTGAATTCTATTAAATACCAAATGATTTCCCACATATCTAAGTTTGGAATCTATCTCTTTTAGTAGACAGAAACTACTCTCCTCTAGAAGAGTGTCCAGGCAGTCAAAATGAATGTCATTGTCCTTCTTTTGCGTTGATGAAGAACTGCTGACATTTCTAATGCCGGGTACAGCTAGAAAAGAAAATGATAATGTGTAACTGACAATAGCTTTCGTGGGGCAGGGGGTGGGGTATAAACTGAGTGTCCTTCCACATTTGGGATATGTTAGAAAATGCACAAGAAAAGTACTCGGTGTTGTTTCCAAAGAAATGTTTGATAGGTTTTTTTCCTAATCTGGAATGGTTCGTATATGATATATACTGTCTTTATGTCCCTGAATATTCTATCAAACAGCCTGATATCCACTGTACTCTGTAAAGTTCTTTTTGTGAAAAAGGTCCTAAATGAAACGAATGACAGGGCAAAGGTTTTGGGAAAGTCTGAACCAGTTCTAATATAATGCCTCTTGCAGGAAAATCCCAGGACTTTTTGGGATGTTTGTTTCCGGTTCCACTGAAAACATCACAGTCTTGGGTAGACTTAATACAAGTGGACATAATTATGCAGCCCTGTTCCACATCATTAGTGAGAGTAAATGCCTCCGCCAGGATTCTGCCGACACTGTTTCTGGCCAGACATCCATTAGTAAACATTGCAGTCTTAAAATACTGGTTGGCTTCTGTGATTGGGCTGCCTGCAGAATGGAAACTATGTACAGATTTTTTAAAGTATCAACAAGGGTAAGCACAGAAATGCTGTTTGCTAAGGGATGTAGTTAGAAATTTGGGGCACTTGGAGTGGAATTTTGGTAAAGACTTTTGTAATTTCTTATTTTTTAATTTAAAGTTTTCTTAATGGAAAATATGAAAGTATTTCTTGTTTTGTGATAACACACTTTTAACTCTGCTCTGCTTAATGTTGCCATTTTAGTTTCTTCACAGAGAATAAACTAAAACACTCTCTCTCTTCAGCCAGAGTATTTGTTCTATCCAAGTGGGTGTTTCTAATAAATTGAAAGGATTTAGTTGAAATGCACATTGTAAGTAGTTGTAATATTTTACACACTCTTAAACATAACAATCCTTTCAGTCAGTAGACACTTCACAATTTTAAAAACACCCTGTGTTTTCTCTTTTAATCCTTGACGGCCCTATCAGGTGGAAAGGGTAGGCAATACAAGTGAGAAAACTGAAGCTTAGTGAGATTAAGAACTTGGCCAAGGTCACAAGCAATTAGGCTGCTTTCGAGATCAGCCTAAAGGTCTTTGATTATATTTTCTGAGTATCCTTGTGGAAGGAGAAGAAACTTACAGTTAGGTGGGAGAGTTCCAAACTCTGTAACCTACACACAAGTCCTGTGATCTTACCATGCTCTGAGCACCCAGGCTTCCCAGAACCCTCTGAGTGATAGCTGCCTCTATAACTTGTCTAGAACAAAAGGTGCTTAATCTAAAAAGATTTACTTTCATGTGTAAGTAGTAAGAAATCACAAAGTCTTATCAGAAAGCCAATGTAATAAGAAGTTTTTGAGACTATTTCATAAGCCAATAGGATTATACTTGACATGGTTACAAACCTCATTGCCCTTCTGAATGAGGAATGACAAATAAATGATGGTAAATTGCAAAGACCAGCTTAGAAGCAATGACACTCTTGGTAGGCATTGTCAATAGGAAGACCTTGGACTTGCTGAGTCTCCTTCCATGGGAGAACTCCACCAGCCTCCACATGTTCTTTTCTTGTACAGTCATCACAACAGACCCACTAAGAGCTGCCTAGACAGGACTTACCATTCCTTTAATTTTACCTCCAGAAAAAGCTGAGAGTTCAGAGATCAATTGACTGATCCAAGGTCACATGTGGGTTCATCATGGGATACTAATGTCACAGCTAATTTCTTCAATGATCTGATTGTCATACATAAGTGACTCACTTGAGGTAATCAAAGGAAAATATTTGGAGCATGAGGACACTTATGACATGCTTATCAAATATGGAGGTGACTGAAGACTGAGTGAGTTCTAGTCTTAGCTCTGCCCCTAACTAGTTCTGAGATTTGGACAAGTTACTTAACCTCTCTCGGCCTCAATATTATTCTTAGAGAAAGTAGATAGTTGAGCCAGATCAGATTTTTGAAACGTCCTTTTTCTTTTTTAAAGAAAGTCTTAAAGTTCTAAATATTTTTTCAAAGAACATTTTAGTATTATAAATTTAATTGATAAAAGCTGAGCCGCATATAATCTCACCTCCTCCTTGCCTCCCTCTACCTCCTGCTGGCCTCCCTGGACACAGTCTAAAAACCACAGTATTAGCTAATCTAAAAGCTTCTTCCTGTTCTCAGATTCATTGTTTTCATGACTGGGAGCAACTCTCTTTCTAATCTGCTGCTTGTTCCCGTTCCCTATAGCACCTTGTGGTATAAAAGAGCCTCAGATTTGAATCAGAGGATTTGGGAGTGAATTCCTAAAACCAATTACCTTAATCGAGTTGCTTCACCTAAGACTTTGTTTCCTCATCTATAAAATTACTGTAGAAACCCTTCCCAGGTAGTGTGTCTTGTAAACTGTAAAAGACTAAATAAATACACAGTATTATTAGCATTATCTCCTGTGTATATCGCCCTTCTCCGTGGGGAGATGCTGTATCCTCAGAATGAGTTAGAGTACCAATATGGGTTGAATTGCTCTTTGGCAAACTCGCCTGGCAAGCTCGCCTACGAGTAGAAGCAGTATCTGTCATATTTGGACTTCATCTTCCCTGTGAGCCAAAAGCTAAGTCAGAAGAGAGGGTGTGAGCTATCAACTCAGCAAATAATTGAACCAAGGAGATGCTATCGTTAAGTTTAAAGGGAAAATTGTCCCCAGAATGTGACCTTGATAATAATGACCCAGCTATATTTCCCCCTTCACACAAAGCCATGCCCCAATAATAATTACTGTAATTTATGAGTGCTTACTATATGCTAATAGATACTGTTTTTATATGAGATATCTCATTTAATCTTCACAAGAACCATTTGCAATGGTGTTATTTCTATTTTATAACAAAAAATAACCTGTAAAATAGAGGATTATTCCAATTTTGTAGCTCAGAAAGACTAAGCAATTTGCTCAGGTTCATACAATTGGTAAGTGGAAGAGCCTAGACTCTGAATTCAACACTCTGAACTGATCAGCTCTGCAACTGCCAGTTGAAAGAAATAATTTTTCTCACTCAGTACAAGGACCAAAAGCCTCCTGCCTCTCTTTGCAGTTCCTTAGTCAGCCCGATCTCTCCATTATTATTATTATTATTATTTTCATTTCTTCCTCTATTCAAAAATGCCTCATTCATCTTCATAAAACTCAGAGGTGGAAGGCACCTATTAGTCATTGATGTCTCCTCCACCATCACTACCCCACTGCTTGTCCTCTGTAGTATGGTTTCTGCTTAAGGAGTCTCAGGGAATGGAGGAGTTAGTCCCATAAGTAATTTATCTTTGTCAGGAAGATTCTCCTCTTACGCATATCCTCTTCTTTAGTTTTTCATTTTACCCAACTCTTTCTCTCTGTGGGCTGCACACTTCAGCTCTTCAGATCACATTGCCTAGGTCTGGCCAGGCTTTCAGCAGCGATTCTGCTGACCTGTCTCTTCCCCTCAATCCATGGCCAGAGTAACTTTCTTATTAGCACTTGGAAGATGCTTTCACCAGTGGACAGAGGTCGAGATGAGCTGTGGAAGGACACTGGGAAAGAAAGTCAAGAGGAAGAGGTGTGAGCAGGAGACTTGAAACATGCTTAGTCAGCAACACTTGGACCCAATTTGGATTGGCCATTTCTCTTCAGTTGTCCCTCCACTGGCAGCAGAGGTGTTTGCTATCCAGCTAGGCATGATTCCATTAGGATGCTGTGCCAAGCCCCCAAAAGGGTGCCAGGAATTACAGAAATAAGTGGAGTGCACAAGGACAAAGGAAGACAGTGTGGTGCAGTGGAAAGCATGTCAACCTTGGGATTTGAAAGATCTAGTTTAAATCATTGCTCCACGTTTTATATAATTATATGGCTTCAGCAAGTCATTTAACCTCCTGAGATTTAGCTTACTCATTTGTCATATGGGGACATAATACCCATCTTGGGAGTTTCTGTAAGGATTATAGAGGATAGCCTGGCACATAGTAGGCACTTGATCAATGAAAACTATTGTTTTTCAAAGCCCTAATTCTACATCACTGTCTCATAACTATGTATCCTATTTGGAATCTCTAGGCAACTGTCCTTACCTCCTATTCTTCCATTCTCAGGGTGCTGCAAACTAGCCTATAGCATCCCCATGTTCTAGCTTCAACTGCCACATCAGCAATTCCACATGGTTCCCCACCTCCCAGGTATGATCTTTCAGATCCAAATCAACATTAATTTGCTTTTCAGTTTTCACTTTGTTTGAATCTCACCAGTGACATACTGAAATGGATATAGATACCTATCTATTTACCAGGTTTTTTAACAAGCTCTATATGAATGTTGGTAATTTCTCATTTATATCAAGGACCCGTTCCATGTGCATGGGTATTGGCAATAGTATCTTAATATGTAAACAGAACCCAACTTAAAATAATTTGAGTTGGCAACGTCAATAAAGAAAACAAAACAGAGTGATGCAATAGTGACTAGAGAGGCTATTTTATTTATTTACATATTTATTTTTACCTTAATTTTAAAAATCAAAATAATAGATGCATGCAATTTTTGAAAATGTGTCTAATTTCAAAAAAAGTCTAATGATTAGGAGAGGAGAGGTAGAAAGTCTCCTCTGAGGACATGCTAACGGAGCTGAAACCTGAATTATGAGGAGACAGCTGTGAGAAGACCTAGGCAAAACCATTTCAGGTGGAGGGAATAACAATCCAAAGGCCTTGAGTGCAAAGTAGTTTGGCGTGCAGGTTCATGAGACAGGAGAAAGGATAATGTGGTTGGAGTGAACTGAACAAAGGGGTAGAGGATAGGAGATGAGATTGCAGAGGTAGGCGGAAGCCAGATCGTACAGGGCCTTACAGGGTATAGCAAAACTCTTGGTTGTGTTTTAGTTACAGTGGGAGACCATGGATAGAGTTGGACTAAGCAAAAGGAGAGATATTGACTGATTTATGGTTTGTTTTTTTTTTTTTTTGAGACAGAGTCTTGCACTGTACCCCCTGGGTAGAGTGCAGTGGTGGGATAATGGCTCACTGCAACTTTAAACTCCAGGGCTCAAGTCATCCTCCTGCCTCAGCTTCCTGAGTAGCTGGCACTACATGAACATGCCACCATGCCCAGATAATTTTTTGTATTTTTAGTACAGATGGGGTCTCACTCTTGCGTAGGCTGGTCTCGAACTCCTAATCTCAAGTGATTCTCCCACTTGGCCTCCCAGAGTGCTAGGATTACAGGTATGAGCCACCGCGCCTGATTTACTTTCTAAAGAGGTAACTCTATCGGCTGGATAGGGGATGGAGCATGGAGGGGCAACAGTGAAAACAGGAGTCTTCTGCAGAAGTCCAGGTGAATGATGACGGTGGCTTTGAGTAGGGTAATAACAGTGGTGATGGTGAAATTCAGGATTTATTTTGGAGGAATAGCCTCTAGGATTTGTTGATGAATTGTATTTTGAGAGTAAAGAGGAAACCAGAATGAGTCCTAGGTTTTGGCTTGAACTCCTAGGGTTATGGTGGTGCTATTCACTGAGACATCAAAGACTGGATGTAGAACATGTTTTGGGGATTGGGTTTTGATTTGGATTGTTAAGTGTGATAGACCTATGACACAGTCATGTGAGGATGTCTAAAAGGCCAACTTGTTTGGCCATAATAGGATACTTCCACTCCCCTCTCTCACACTACACATCCAACTAGATGTGGGTTAGGTTAGGGATATGCAAGAAAAAGGAGCAGACATCCCTGCCAGTCCAGATGACTTTGTAATTAACTTGCAATTTTTTCCTAAGAGTTGATTCTTGGGCTCAGAGGACCATGGTGGGCATTCCATGGATACCTATATACTACATTCTAAAATGTGTCTAAATACCTGTGGTTGATAAAGGAAGTAATTTCCCAGAACAGAGTTATATTTGGCCAAAAAGCATTTCCAACTATATTTTCCACTTGGCATGTAGATAGAATACAGCATGATGTGAAGAACCAGCACAATCTAGCTGAAAAATATTTCTTAGACACAGACTCTTTCACTTCAGATGCTGGTTCATAAACTTACAGGTCTTAGATGGGGGGTATCTCAAAGAATAATTGGTTTAACCACTGATCTTAGACACACAAGGCGTCAAAGCAGCAAATGCCTAAAACTGTGTCCCCAACACCCTGGGTGCAGACTGTGGCCTGTAAGGAACCAGGCTGCAGAGCTCCGCAACCCCCACCCCAATCTGTGGGAAAATTGTCTTCCATGAAGCTGGTTCCTGGTGCCAAAAGAGTTGGAAACCACTGAGTTATGCTTTAAATTTAGACAGGAGACGAGCAACAAAGAAGCTTGCAAGCAAGAGCGGGCAGCAGGAGAGCCAGCGAAGCTTCGTCTGTATTTACGGCCGTCCCCCACCGTTCACATCACCGGCTGGGCTCCACATCTCCCATCTTCCGGGGAAAAATTATCTTCCATGAAACCTGTCCCTGCTGCCAAAAAGGCTGGGGACCGCTGGCCTAAGAGACTCACACCATTTTTTGTAACAGGGTTTTCTGGCTTGAAGAACTAGGTCTTTTCTTCAGCATTCTTACTTTATGCATTCGTGTTCCTCAAAATCTTATTTTCTGCTAAATACCAAAGTGTAAATAAAATAAATTCAATATAGACAAACTCATTAAAACAATTTGATTTATCTAGATGATTGCATTTATGTTAATATAACCAGTATATTTATATAACAAAATATCACCAATAATAGGCCTTAGAAGAAAGTCTGTCCATAAGGAGTTATTTTTATTTATTTATTTATTTATTTTGAGACAGAGTCCCACTCTGTTGCCTGGGCTAGAGTGCTGTGGCATCAGCCTAGCTCACAGAAACCTCAAACTCCTGGGCTCAAGTGATCCTCCTGCCTCAGCCTCCCAAGTAGCTGGGACTACAGGCATGCGCCACCATGCCTGGCTAATTTTTTCTATATATATTTTTAGTTGTCCAGCTAATTTCTTTCCATTTTTTTTTAGTAGAGATGGGGTCTCACTCTTGCCCAGGCTGGTCTTGAACTCCTGAGCTCAAATGATCCTCCTGCCTTGGCTTCCCAGAGTGCTAGGGTTACAGGCGTAAGCCACCACACCCAGCCCATAAAGGAGTTATTAAACATTTATTTTAAAATTATGTTTAGAAAAACCTTAAATTCATAACAAATATGAGGCCTTTGTTAGGGAATATTTTGTCTACCAAGGCCCACTGGCCTACAGAAAACAGTAAAAGTCCTGTCAGAAGTAGAAGTAATTTAACTTGTTTAGTTGTGGAAATTTTCTTTTAAGAAAGCTATATATAAGCTTATGATTATATGCTTCTTTTTTTTTTTTTGAGACAGAGTCTCGCTTAGTTGCCTGGGCTAGAGTGAGTGCCGTGGCGTCAGCCTAGCTCACAGCAACCTCAAACTCCTGGGCTCAAGCAATCCTCCTGCCTCAGCCTCCCGAGTAGCTGGGACTACAGGCATGCGCCACCGTGCCCAGCTAATTTTTTCTGTATATATTTTTAGTTGTCCAGA